>CAUYQV010055324.1:0-18698 GCA_963574575.1 Galagoides demidoff
GCCACAACGCCCGGCCATTTTTTGGTTGCAGCCATCATTGTTGTTTGGCGGGCCCGAGCTGGGGATTCGAACCCGCCACCTTAGGTGTACGTGGCTGGCGCCTTAGCTGATTGAGCCACAGGCGCCGAGCCGACACAACATTTTTTAATGCTCAAATACAAAAACTGCCTATTGTGAATTCTACATCCAGCAAAACTATCTTTCAAGAAAGAAGAAGACATAAAGGTATTATCAAAGTAAAAATTCAGTCACTACCAAGCCTACTAATAAAGAATAAAGGAATATCTCCAAAAAGGAAGTAAATTATAAAAGTAGTCCTGGAATATCATAAAAGAAACAAGAACGAAGGAAAGGGTAAATATAATAGACTCTACTCTCCAATGAGTTTCTTATATCATACTGATGGTTAAAACAGAACTGTAACAATGATTGTGTTCACAGTATGGAGAGGAAATATTTCAAAAAATTAGTCTAAAAAGCAGGGAAGGAAAAGGGATCTTAAAGAAAGCAAGATTTTGATACCACACTCAAAGCAGCAAAACATCTGTAGGCTGTGACAGGCTGCATATGTATACTGTAATGCTTAGAGCAACATTGGCTCGGCACCTGTGGCTCAATTGGCTAAGGCGCCAGCCACGTACACCTAAGGTGGCGTGTTTGAATCCCCAGCCCGGGCCCGCCAAACAACAATGATGGCTGCAACCAAAAAAAAAAAAAAAAAAAATGGCCAGACGTTGTGGCGGGCGCCTGTGGTCCCAGCTACTTGGGAGGCTGAGGTGGGAGACTCGCTTGAGCCCAGGAGTTGGAGGTTGCTATGAACTGTGATGCCATGGCACTCTACCCAGGGGGATAGCTTGAGGCTCCGTCTCAAAAAAATAAATAAATAAATAAAAATAAAAATATACAAAGTAATATATTCAAAAACAGTACAAATAAAACAAATTGGAATCCTAAAATAATGTTCAAATAACCCATGAGATAGCAAGAAAATGAAGAAATAAGAAACACAGGAAACAGAAAATAAAAAATAAAATGGCAGACAGGCTCTAATACAATAAACATTTTAAATATAAATGGCCTAAACACATCAACTAAAACATAGATTAATTAAATTGGCAGAGTGGAGTAAACAAGATCTAACCATAGTGTTTAAAACAAATAATTTTACATAAAAGGCTAAAAAAGATATGGTAACATTATTTTAAAAAGTATAGCCATGTAATATCAGATAAAATAGACCTCAGAGGAAAAGAAAATTAGTATGAACAAAACACATTACCTAATAACAGAATCAATCCCCCATAAGAAATCTGCTCCTAAATGTAAATACACACAAAAAAACTGATTTGCAAAGTAATGAAACAAAATGGGATAGAGCTAAAATGAAAAACAGACAAATCCTTAATTACATGTGGGAACTTCAACAATCCACTGTCAACAACTGGCATAATTAAAAGAAAATTAGCAAAAAAAGAAAGTAACTGAACAGCAGCACTAACCAACAGGATCTAAAAGTCATTTATAAAAAAACACCACCTTACCACACAATATACATTCCTTTTACGCTACTATGGACTATGCATCAAGATAAGACCATAAAACAAACTTCAACCACTTTTTAAACAATTGAAATCATTCATAATTTTCCAACCATAATGTTGGTGAATCTTAGGTTCATATGTTCTCCAACCATAATGCTATCAGACTAGAAGTCAATGACAGAAACACAACACAAAAATCTTGAAACACTTCTATATGAAACAACATACTTCTACAGAAATAATCAGTAAAAAACCAAAACAATAGAAGTGAATAAAAATAGAAGTGAATTAAAAAATAGAAGTGAATAAATATCAAAATAAACCAAAAAACAGTTCTAAGAAAAAAATTTATGGCACAACAACACAACGAAAAAGAAGAAAAGCTCTCAAATTAATAATGTGTGCTCCTACTTCAAGAAACTACAAAAAGAGCAAAATAAACCCAAAACAAGTAGAAGAAAAGAAATTGTAAGAGTCTCAGCAGAAATCAAGGAAATTGAAACCAGGAAAATAAGAGAAAAAGCAAAGAAACCAAAAAAACAGTTTCTTTCAAAAAGAAGCAACAAAATTGTGTCAGTTTTGCCTCTTGCTAGACTGACACAAATAAAAAGAAAGAGGATACGAAGCACAAATACCAGGAATGAATCAGGGGATAGCAATGTAACTCATATAGCCATTAAAAGATTACTAAAGACATAGTATGAATAACTTTATGCTCACAAATTTGACAACTTAACAAAAAACTGACCAATTCCTCAAAAAACACAAACTACCAAAACTCAACCAAACTGAAATAGACCGCCAGCCTACACACCTTCAGCCTACACTGTTAGACAATGAATTCTCAAAAACAGAAATCTCCAAGACCAAAATGGCTCTACTAGAGAATGTCACCAAACATTTAAAGAATTAGCACCAATTTTACATGATCTATTCTAGAAAACAGAAAAGAGAACATTTCCCAGCTCATGTTATAAGGTTAGTATTACCCTGATAACAAAATTAGACAAAACCACTGTAAAAGAATTTTCTAAAATTATAAAACACTATCCCTTACTAACTTAGAGGCAAAACAATCGACAAATACTAGCAAACTGAATCTAGCAATATGTAAAAAAGATTACACACCAGTCATAATCTAGTTTATTAATCTAGTTGTGTATATCCCTCTGCTAGTGCCTAAATTACAACTAGATTATGACTAAAAGGGATTTATTGTGCATATATGCAAAACTGATTCAATATTTGAAAATCAATGGAACCCAATATACTAAGAGTTAAATAACAAATTCATGATTATGTCAATTGATTTGAAAAGGTATTTGACAAAATCCAACATCCATTCATAATACATATTCTTGCCAAATAGAAACACACTAGACTGTCATCTATCTGATAAAGAGCATCTGTAAAATCTACACCTTAATGATGGAAGAATGGGAAGAATGAATGGTTCCCCCCAGCCCCACCCCGTTAGACTGGGGAAAAGGTATTACAATTCTTATTACCATGGTACTATAAATTCTAAGCCACTGCAATAAGGAAAGGAAATAAACAAGATCCATACAAATCAGTAATGAAAAACAAAACTTTCCCTATTTGCAGATGATGTGATAGTTCACATAGAAAATCCACAGGAAGCTATGAAAAAAACTGAAAACTATATAGAATGAGTTCATCAAGGTGGTAGGATAGAAGTTCAATGCAAAAACAAACACCAAAAAAAATGAAATACTCAGGTATCTACTTAAGATATATACAGATATATGCTAAAAATTACAAAATGCTAAAAACACAAAGGAAAACCTAAATGAACATGCATACAGTAGTTATGAATTCTAATATTAAACTTAATAAAATGTTAACTCTCCAAATTAATGTGTAAGTTTAACGTAATTCCTATTAATATGTTAGCAATATATTTTATAGACAAATTCAGATTATTCTACAACTTACATGGAAAGGTATATCCCGAAAATAGTCCCCCAAAATCTTGAGAAATAAGAATAAAGTAGAAGAATTACTCTACCCAACATTAAGGCAGAGTCTGAGTATGGGTAGTATTATTCTAGAGGTAGCTGGAGACAGTGTGGCACTAGCAGAGGGATATACACAACTAGATTAATAAGCTAGACAACTCAGGAGAGCCACACAAATCCATTTCAATTGTTTTTTACAAAGGTACAAAAATCATTCACTGGAGGAAAGATGGTCTTTTCAATAAATGATGCTAGAGCAGCTAAACACCCATGAAAATATTACCAAATATTCTCCTACCTTAGAAACAACTTGTTTTTGCTTGTGCTAAATTGAAACATGAAATAGTTACAATGTCCCATCTGATAATTTCTTGATTATATAACACTTTTTATTCTATTCTTCGTTTTAACTCATGTGATACTGACCTCACAAATTTGATCAGTTTCAGGATAAAAATGAAAATTTTAAGGATTTTTCCCCCCAAGGAATTCTTACAAGTAACCGTTAAGAAAGACTTAAAGTTAGGAAAATTTTCTTGGTCACAGTAGTAACTAGGGTAAAAATAGACAAATTATGTCAAACTAAGAGTGTTTTATAATTAGAAGATTTAAGAAATGTTTTCCTTTCTTCATTAAGTAGTATAAACTACATTCTTTTTTTAAACTACTTAAACTTCTGTATATGCCTGGTCCAAAAATCGTATTTATTATCAGTCTTTAATAGCTTATTCCTCATCTCTGACATACATTTTAAGTTTAAAAAACTGTGCAATAGCATTAATTATCAAATAAAAATAATGTTTGAATAATGTGAGACTTTATAATAAGAAAAACAATTAAAAGACACCAAATTTGTCGGGTTCCAAACCCAGTAATGTTTAAATAAAAAATGAAAAACATTCTATTGTGCCCAAGTACTTAATGTTTCACTTTAATATAAATTTAAGCATTGCTATGAATTTTAATTATTTATTTTTAAATTTGTTTGGTCGTGTGTTTTACTTTTGACTATATGAATATAAAAATATAATTTTATACACATGTATTTGCTCTCTATTAGCTAGGCACAAATCTTAATTTACCTCTAGCCTGCCCCAGTTTGCTTCAAAGCTCTAGGAATATCATTTTTGGTGCTGGCCACTGACTATAAATAGAAGCAAGATTATTTTATGATCTTGTGTGTGGGATGAGTCACTTACAAACCTAAACTTAAAAAAAGAAACACTTTACCTCCCAGACATTTGGGAAAAATGCGTTGACATGTTAAAACTTCTATTCCAAAAGGACTGTGAACGTTTCCTGTTTTGAAAATGTCCTGGCATGGCTGCCAAATATGTTGACAAACAAGTAATGAAGTTTTAAAACTAGGTCTGTGAAATACAATTATCTAATGCCAAAGCAGACGCTTTGATAATTTATTTAAAAGAACAAACAAGAAACCTTTAACTAAAAGCTATCACACACAGGCACTGTGCCAGGGCTGAAGCTGGACACTGCCCACCCTCAAGAAGCTCACACACTAAGATGGACGCAGACGAGGAAACGCACTGGGTGCACCAGGTGCACTGCCAACAGCCACAAGGGTTTGTGGCACGGTTATGTCTGAAGGATAAGGCAGAGAGAGGTGAACAAGGAAGTTAAAGTATGGCATTCCTACCAGAAAGTAAAAAAAAGTGCTAAGGAATTAGAGGTATGAGAAAGTATGCTTCTCTAAGAAAATAAAAGTCATTTCTTCGGTCTGAAATTTAGGGGAGCACTAGGAGGAATCAGAGAAGAGAGTGGAAAGGAAGCAGAAGCTGAGCAACAGTCCTCCCTCAAAGTTATGTGCTATCTGTCCTGCTTTCTAGTAACACGCTGAAGGTCACATCCTGTGAGCTCAGGTCTGCCCCTCAGCAGGGTTCAAAGTTTAGGTTGCTTGTAAACAATCTTGGATTCTAAGAGGAACTCTTCCAATAAGATCAGTTTCTTGAAGATAGAGAAAGCCAATGGTGAAACTGTACAGTAACTAACCCTAAAACTAACAGCAGGTCTCAAAGTGGAGTCCTTGGACTTCTGCATCACGTTACCTTGACACTCAGTAAAATGTGGATTTTGAGCCTGTATTCAGATGTACTGAAATTTTATTGTCGGAGACTGAGCTTAGGATTCTGCATTTTATAGTGATACACTCAAGTTTTAAAGGTTGGTGACTGAAAATACCTGTTGTGCTGAAAGAAGGTACTAGATTTGAAAGGAAGTGAAAGAAAAGGCTTAATTCAACTTCAGACAAATAGAATTTGAGATAACAATGAAATATGCAAGTTAAAATTTTAATGTAGGCAGTTCCAAGACAGTATTCAAGCTTGTGGAAAGAGACCACAGCTGGAAACACCAATAGAGAGATGAAAACTAAGGTCTAAATTTTTAAAAATCTCTAAGGAAAAACAGTAGAGAGTTGAAGTTTATAGTTTAATACAGACAGGGCAGCACCTTCTTTGGGCAGCAGTGGAGCCACTGACAGTAAAGGTTTATAAGAAAGAGGAACAGAAAAGGATGTGTGTCATGGAAGCCAAGAGAGAAGGGTTCAACAGTGTCAGAGCCTACCCTACAGAGAAGAGAGAGAGAGAGTTGCAGAAACTTTAACAACCAGAGATGACCAACCGGAAGGCATTGCTAAGTTCTGAGACAGGTTTCTGAGTGGCAAAGACAAGCCAGACCCTAAAGCAGGTAGGTGCCTTGAAGGTCAAGAAAACAGAAAGATTAGCCTTGGAAAGGAGAAGAAAAGCTCTTTCTGAAGACTGGAGTAAAGAAACATGTGGGTGGGGATATAAACAGATTAAAAGAAGATAGAGGTAACAGAAGGAGCTGATCCCGGCAGGTATGTTTCAATAAGCTAGGACACAGGTAATCTGCCTCTAAGGGGAGGTGGGTGAAGAAAGTGGGGGCAGGTTATAGAACCAACTGCACCTGGAAGAGCCATTGTGGCTCTGACTCTCAAACATGGAGACATTTTTTGCCAAACCTGTTCCTGTTACTGTAGAAAACTTTAACCCACAGAATAATTGGAATATTTTGTCAGATTTGCTTTAGCACATCCTTCCATTCTATCTTATTTTATATATATATTTTTTTTTTTTTTTTTTTTTCTGGCCAAACCATTTGAAAGCAAGCAACAGCATATACTTCCAGGATTGCCTAGGAACAAGGACATTCTCCTACATAATCACAATTCTATCACCACACACAAGTATTTAAATACTGATATGTAACATTAAAAAATACATAGTCTGCATTTAAGTTTTCTCAACTTTCCACTCAAAAAATATCCTTTGTAAATATTTTTTTTCAGTCCAGAATCCAATCAAGGATGATGTATTAAATTTGGCTGTAATGGCTCTTTAGTCTCCCTTAAATTAGAACAGTCCCCTCAAATATTTTTGTCTTCATGACATATTCAAGACCTAGTGCTTGTTTTACAGAGTATCCCACAATCTCGATTTGCTTTATGGTTTCCTCATGATTACATTCATTTTAAATACAGTTTTGGCAGGAACTATATATAAATGACTTGCATCCCACCACTAGGCAGATTGTTATTTTGTCTGTCATTACTGTTGGTACCAACCTGCACACTTAATTAACTTAGTATCTACCAGATCTTTCCACCATAAAGATGTCTTTTTCCTTTTGTAATCAATAAATAATTCATAAAAAGAATTTTGAGATAGTATGCATATAACATTTACCCAATTATTTTAGCATCTATTGATGATTCCTGCTTGAATTAGGAATCACAATTATAATGGTGGTCATTATATGGTAACTTTCTAATTCAATCATTCCTGTACATTTACTGGATGGTCTTCTTTGCTAATGTCACTTTTATTTCCTTCCACCCTTTTCATTTTCACTATGGACACTTATAGATCTCTTCCTAATATAACTGATTACTATTATTATTCTTTGATGCTTAAAATGTCCCAAATTTGGCCAATGGGAATCACTTCAAGCCAGCTCTTTATGTCATTCTAACAAATCCCCATTAATCTGGGAGCACTTCTTTGTTTTCCACTATAAAACACTTCAGGATCATCTTACAGTTTTCCTGTCTGACCACCAGTTGGTTAATTATAATTAACAAATGATACTAAAACAGCTTAAAAGAAGTAAGACTGATCCTATGTAATTCAGCATTATAAAAAATAATACTGCCCAAATCATTTTATGAGGCCAACATTATCCCAAACACCAGAAATAAAAATATTTTATAAAAACTAAAACCAATATCACCCATTAACATAGACACAAAAATGCTCAACATTTACCAAACTGAGTCAAGTAATACAAGGCTGGTTGGTTCAAACCCAGCTTGGGCCAGCTAAACAACAATGACAACTGCAACAAAAAAATAGCCAGGCATTGTGGCGGGCATCTGTAGTCCCAGCTACTTGGGCGGCTGAGTCAAGAGAATCGCTTAAGCCGAAGAGTTTGAGGTTGCTGTGAGCTGTGATGCCATAGCACTCTACCGAGGAAGACTTAATGAAACTCTGTCTCAAATAATAATAATGATAATAACATACACACGTATATATATATATCTTACCTAAATCCAAATGGAGCTAATATCAGGAATGTAAGGATGGTTTAATATTAAAAAAAAATCAATGTACTGTATCATATTAAGATTCTAAAAAGAAAGATTAGTTAGTATAACCATACAGAAAAAGTACTGGACAACATTCACCAATTTAGGATGAAAATTATCAGTGAGCTAAGAATAGAAAGAACTTCCTCAACCTACTTATGAGCATCTATTTTAAAAACCTTACAACTAGCATCATACTTAATGGTGAAAGACTAAATGCTTCCTCCTTAAAATTGGGAACAAGACAAAGATGTACATTCTTAGCACTTGTATTCAATATCATTCTGGAACTCCTCACCATTGTATTGCGGCGATAAAAAGAAGCAAAAGGCATACAAATTGGAAAAGAAATTGTAAAGATGTTATGTATAGACATGTTAATGTTTCTAGAAAAATCCTGATACATCTACAAAAAAAAAGGTGCTGTAAGAATAAACAAATTTTATAAAATTACAAGATACAAAGTCAATTAACAAAAATCAATTATACTTCTATACCCTAGGAATGAATAACTGAAAATGAAATAATACAACTCCATAAACAATAGCATCCAGAAACAATAAAAATACCATTTAAAGAAAATAGAGATGACCTAATAAAGAGATAAATC
This sequence comes from Galagoides demidoff, assembly GCA_963574575.1. NCBI lineage: Eukaryota > Metazoa > Chordata > Mammalia > Primates > Galagidae > Galagoides > Galagoides demidoff. The sequence goes on from CAUYQV010055324.1 coordinate 8,755, forward strand.
ACGTTCATGATTAAATACTCTATTTTATTATGTCATCTCTCCAAATTAACTTAGACAATTAAGGTGCTCTCAATCAAAATTGCAGCAGGCATTTTTTTTTTTAATTTGGAAATTGACAAGTCTAAAATTTACATAGAAATGGAATTAACTAATATAGCCAAAGCAACTTTTAGAAAGAACAAAGTTGGAGAACTTACACTGACTCCTTTAAAGATTTACACAAAAACTGTAGTAATTAAGACATAAGGTACTGACAAAATGACAAACGTAAATCAATAGCTGAGAGTTGAAAATCTAAAAACAGACATGCACATAGTGAAGTATCAATAAAGATGCTGAAGCAACTTAATGAGAGAAACAAAATTCTTTTCATAAACAGTGCTGGAATAGGTGAATATCCATATGTAAATAAAGAATATTGATGCCTATCTCCTACCTATGCCAAAACTAGCTCAGAATGCACTGCAGATCTAAATACCATACAATAGCTAAGACTATAATATTCTAGAGAAACAGTAATCTTTGTTACCTTGTAGTAGGCAAAAAAAAAAATTTTTTTTTTTTTTGGTGAAAATTTTTATAGGACATGAAAAATATAGAACCATAAATTAAAAAGTTGAAAAATTATACTTCATTAAATTTAAAACATTTACTCTCAAAAAAACATTTTTTAAAAATGCAAAGACAAGCCATACACTGGTAAAAAGTATTAGCTATGTATATCTAATAAAGGTTTCATATCCAGAATATATAAACAACTCTCAAAAGTAAGGAAAACAACTCAATAAAAATTGGGTAGAAGATTCAACTAGAAACAAAAGATCTAAAATTGCTGAGAAGCACCTAAAATGATGCCCAGTATCATTAGTCATTACATGAATGCAAATTAAAACTATAATGAATACCACCACATTATTAAAATTATTGACAACATCGACTGTGAAAACACAGCAAAAGCAACTAGAACTCTCCTACCATTGTGATGGCATGACAATTTATTATGAAGTTAAACATAATCTTACCCACACAACCACTCCTAGTCTATTACTCACAAAAAATGAAAATATTTGTTCACAAAAAGGCTTTTACTTGAATGTTCATAAAGTGTTTAATTATAATAGCTCAAAACGGGGAATAACCCTAAGTCATCAACAGGTGAATAACTGAATTACAGAATAGTATATCTATATAAGAGATCCCTATTAGGCAATGAAAACAAACTGATAAATACAACACTGATGAATCTCAAAAGCATTATGCAAAGTGAAACAAGTCAAACACAAAACTCTTCATGTAGTTTTGGCTCCATTTATTTGAAATTCTAGAAAAAGCAACAACTATAGTGACAGAAAGATCAGTAGTTGCCTAAAACGATGAGAAGGAGGTATATGAGAACTTTTAGAGACGATGGAAATGTCCTGTATTATGAAGGTGGTATTTTTACAACTATATGTTTGTGAAATTAAAGTGTACACTTAAAATTGGTCAATTTTACTGTATGTGACTTATACCCTGATAAAGAATTCAGTCACCCAACAGGGCTGTTTTTTTTTTTTTAGGGCTGTTTTAACGTACATATCACCTCACTCTCTAAATTCCCGAAGGCACACAGATTTCACCTCATTTTAGTCTTTTATTAACTTTATGTATTAAGGCAGTGGTTCTCAACCTTCCCTAATGCTGTGACCCTTTAATACAGTTCCTCATGTTATGGTGACCCTCAACCATAAAATTATTTTCATTGTTAGTAAGAATTTTATGGTTGGGGGTCACCACAACATGAGGAACTGTATTAAAAGGTTGTGGGATTAAAAAGGTTGAGAACCACCTTATTAAGGTAAAAGAAAAAGATTTGTTTTGCTTTTCAATGGCTTCCCCTCCTCCCAAGTCCCAGGAATGAGTTAGCTTTAAAAATTTTTGAGATTGCTAAAACAATTTTATTTTCACTTTAAAAGCCAGATTAGGTTTGTACTATATTACATATTTTAAAAAGTTTTTCTCTGATTCAAATGCACAGTGGTGAAATTCTGTTAAAAATTCAAAACATCTGGATATGGAATGAGTTAATATTTGAAAGAGCAAATCATCTTCTCAAATGTAAATGTTTTCCCAAATCCAGTTCTCTAATCCATAAGCTTACATAAAAAGTGGCATAGGTAATGTTCTAATACTCCAACAAACTTCCAAGAAAACTGGCAAACCAAGCATTCACATTCCTGAATGTTCTATCAATAGAATGGTAGCAATCCCTAAACACCCAATACCACATACAGCTACCAGTCAGAGGTCTCTTTCTTTCTCAATCAGGAGAGCTCATATGTCCTCCCTCAAAGAGAGAAAGAATGAAGACCATCACCTACAAGTTCAATAACACCGCTGTTAAATTTAGGAAATTAAAATTGTTATGGCATTCTACTTTTATACTGGATTTATTCAAGATTGTACTCTGACCTCTACTTCCTTGCAATTTTGTTCATGTTGCTACTATCACTGAAATTGATAAGCAAGTTGCAGAGTAAATTTGGTCCTACTTCAAATAAGTCACAAGGAAATATAGCTGGGAAAGAAGTCAGTGTCTTCCATAATTTCCTTAAAACAGTCAAATAAATGTTCCTGAGGAAAGAAAAATTCATATGCAAGTAACACTGGATCTATTTTTCATCATACTGCGCTTGTTAGACACACAGTAGAGATATAGGCCCTTGACGAAGTCAGTCCTACTGCAGATTGTTCTTCCTTAAACCACACCTTCATTCCCTGACAGCTTCAAAATCTATTTTCTACCATTCTTTTGCCTGCCTATGGAGAAGTAATATAAATGTAATTCTGAAATTCACATAAAGGTAGAAATAAATGACATTAGCCAAGTTTCCTAATATGGCTCTTTCAATTACATCTACAAATTTAAATAACCAGAGAAAAAACAGTGATGCAAGGATAAAAGAGAAAATTAACAAAACCTAAAAAGAAAATGTAATAAAAACTAAATGTGAAATTATCAAATCTAATTTCTTTGCCATCATTAATTTGCAGGTGTCAAATATATTTTTTCCCTGTCATGAAAAAAATTTCTGTCATAAATATCTAATATGTTAGAATGGTCATTAGAGCTGACAGAATGCATACAGACGCTGAACATGTAAGCCTCACAGAGTAAGTTGGCTGTTTTCTGTTCACAGCAACAATTCAGCAGTAGCTCATTCAGCAAGGTGTCTGGCATTCAACTCCGTCAAAAATCTTTCTGGGGTGGTTAACAGGTCCAGAAAGAGGAATTTCCCTTAAATTACCTAATATAAAAGAAATCTTTTCTAATTTTTAAGATTCTTCTACTTCTCAAATCTAATTTTTTGAGTGTCCTGATTTAAAAAGTACATTGAGTGCAGACACTGTACCCTAATCATTTGTACCTTCATATTAATCTGAAATTTAAAAAATAAAAAATAAAATTACTTTGGGAAACCAAAAAGGAAAAAAAAAAAGGTATAAACTACTACTTGAAGGCAGGTTCCTCTTCTTCATTTGTAGGCTTCAGGTCTGACACACTGGCTCCCAATAAACGTTTGCTGAGCTAAATATACAGAATACCTTCAGACTAAGGAGGTCTAGACCAGCTGAAAATAACTGCAATCTGGCTCTCCTAGTACTACCCAAGTAGTCCAGATTAAAACAATACGAATATGTAACAAGAGCTTCCGCTAACCTAGCACTTACTACAGGTCAAGCCCTACTAATGATCTAATTCAGTAATCACACCAACTCTATAAGGTAGGTACTCCTACCAGCCCATGAAAGCAGATTAGGAAGCTGAGTCATGAGGACTAAATAACACGGTCAAGGGCACAAGCAAGCCAGCAATATGTTTAGTCTCTATAGCAGGGAGATAGCAGCCAAGCTGCTCACATAAGACAAGACTGATCACTTAGGAAGACGAGTGGTTGCTCCGGCAAACTTTTTCCAGGAGTGTTAACAGGTCTGAATTCACCCACACCTGCCTACCACTTAACATACAAAAGGCACACTTATTAGATGGGTAGCAGGCATGGTAAGTCAGATGAAACTTAGCACTATTTTGACTCACTAAATTACACAAATCTAGACCTAATACCCTTACTAGAATTGTTCCCTCCATTATGCAAGCTAATCAATACGTAGGCTTAGGTATATAGTCAACCTAATTCCCCTCTGTGGCACTCACACCTTGGTATGTACCTTTAATCCTACACCATAATTATTTGTTTATGCCTGTCTCTATAACAAGAAATTCTTGGATGCTAATGACTATCTTACGCATAAACATATTCCCAGAGCTGTGCTATAAAAATACTGGTTGCATGGAAGATCCACACTGACAGAGCACAGGAAGTATAATAGAAAACAGAATAGTATGTTAATGTATTCATATGTGACCACAAAATGGAATATTTGAGAGAGTTTCATTTATTTAGATTCTCTGGATACAAATCAATTGGCCAAAAGGAGAGAGGAATAAAATACCAAAGCATAAAGATTACACAGAAATAAGAAATTTTAATAAGTAATTAACACTCTATTATAATGAAAAATTTCTATGTACACTAGTCCAACCAAACCTCCTTGAGCAAATTTTTCAAGAGAGTTGATAACATAGGAGAGAAGGTGAAGGTAAACATCCTCAAACCGAAAGTTTAACCTCCGCAAGGGAGGTTAAATACTTTTATTCCCATTTACTCAAAGAGGAAACAGACCCTCAAGAATAAGTAACTCATCCAAGGTCACAGAGTAGTAAGTACTAAAGCCTCTATGCTTTTCTTTTTATCATACCATGCTGTCTTCACACACACACACACACAAATATCCTCTTGGGATATCTTACATCATTTTTTAGGTTAATTTTTTTTCTTATAGTTTTTTTTTTCTTTTTCTCATAAAGATGGGAAGCAGGAAAGAGGGGGAAAATACAAAACTCTCTGAGACACATTCTAAAAATCCATAGTGTCTTATGCCTAAGACCCCCAAATTGGTTAATCTAAGTAATGCCTCCCGTACACTGAGATAGCCCTGCACCCAGCACCTGGCCTATCTTACCATAACCACACTTGTAACTCAAGTGACTGCAGGCCTATTAATCCCACCATAATAGACTTTTTTTTTTTTGAGACAGAGTTTCACTTTGTCAACCTCAATAGAGTGCTATGGCATCATAGCTCACAGCAACCTCAAACTGTTGGGCTCAAGCGATTTTCTTGCCTCAGCTTCCGAGTAGCTGACACTGTAGGCGCCCATCACAACGCTAAGCTATTTTTAGAGGCAGGGTCTCACTCTTGCTGAGGCTAGTTTCGAATCTGTTGAGTTCAAGCAATCCACCACCTTGGCCTCTTAAGAGTGCTAGAATTATAGGTGTGAGCCACTGCAGCCAGCCCTAATAGACTCTGAATAGGGTCAAAACTATGTCTTCATCTTTCTAGACCCAGCCTACGACACAGTACCTACCAAATAAAAATTAACGAATTAATTTGCCAGTATTCACTCTAGCCTGGTTACTAGATGAGGGCTCAGAGAGTCTATGTCTTAAAAAAACTGTAGTGTTTTAATGTTTAACATTTTAAGACATCAACATGAACCCCAGAAGTAAATATGGGGAATGGTTACAAACCATTCCATCACTGTGTAATTCCAGTTTCAACTGAGCCAAGGTTTACTAATCACCTGCTGTATACCGCATTCAATGCAGACAATACAGTGAGTATTCCTCTTTCCCTGTAATAAGGTCTCTGAGAACAAGTTCCACCCTCAAGAGATGTTTAGATAAAAACATAAATCATCTTCACACAGTATGCCAAGCAGTGTGGGCATGCACTTGAAGGGAACCCCACACAAATGAAAAGTGACTCCCAACAGCTTCTACTTGTCTTTGTGTGATAAAGAGTAGAGACCTAATAAGCTTCCTAGCTACCATTACTAGAAGGATTACATCCCTTCCCCATGTGAGCCAGTTTTCTAATGCACATCCTTTTCATTAGAATAAGGATATGCAACACCTATATTACTTAATAAGCTGACAAACTCAGTTTACTGATGTGTTATGACAATTAGCTACACATCATTTAAGCCTTTCATGTTCAACTGCACATAAGAGAAATCACCCTGTACACAGTACATATCTTAAAACCAGCCCCCTAAACATAGGTAGGGCGAGGAGAGTGTGTGTGCATAGATAGGCAATTGTAGCTTTATCACCAGTTCCTTCCAGGCCCTAGGGCAAGCTCCTCTAGTTTGGGTCTTCCTTTTTGACCTACCATCTCCTTCCCTGGAAATTTTCCTCCACTAGTCTGCTATCTCTTTTCTCCCCTAATTCTCTCTGCAGGTACCTAAATACTAAGTTTTCAAAAACATTTCCTTTTCAGATCCTAATTAACGACACTTTCAGGTCATATGCAACAGCTTTGAATGTTATCTTTCTATGGTAATAGTCCTCTTCCCAGGCTGCCATTCCAAGGTCTTAGAGCATGCATTCTGCAATGAGTCAGAAACATATTTACACACCCATCTGGTGAAGATTATTCTAGACAATCTGCTCAGATAAAATAATTTAATGCAGTAAGAATCTGCAGGAGCAAAACATAGAAACTGCAAGTCAAGCACATTCTCCCATAAGTAGCTAGGATCTACCACATGCCCTCACTTACATGGAATAATGCAAAAACATCCATTTCTCTACATTTCACTCAGCACCTTTCACAATAATCTATCTGATGGTGAGTAGTGCAGGGACCTGGGAGAGTCCAGGTTAGTCTACCTTGGACCAAGACCCTGGCAACATTCCATTCTTGTTGATTGAGAATTACTGTAATAGTGCTGCCATGGCCTGTATATAAATGTTTCCAGAAATGTGCAGGTGTGAGCTAGAAGTACAAGGATGAGACACATCTTCCAGGGATATCCACATGGGGAAATCTGTTTTTTCTAAGTGAAACCAGCTAGATACATACTAACGAGGAATGCAAAATCTGATTATTAAAATAAATAGAAACACTTTAAAGAAACAGCTATCTTTTGAGAGTATGACCTTAAGCTCCCCTTGTCCCCAAGAAATAGAAAGCATAGGATATTAAGGCCAACTCAAGAGATGAAAGCCCCCTGCAGTTTCTTTCACTAAGTGAAAGGTCTGGAAAGATGTAGATAGACAGGCTAAAGGAAACAATATAGAGAGGAGGAGGAGGAAAAAAGCAGGGTGTCTTCTTTGTTAAGATACCATAAAACTAACATTTGAGTACAGTACCTAGAAACAACTCTATTAAGCATGTGTATGCCTACATTATAGCTGAGAAAAGTCCACAATTAAATAATTTGTCCCAAGTAAATGATAAACCAGTAATGTGAACAAAAGTCAACCATTTACAAAGCTTTGACCCTGTCTATTCCAGGAGGCACTCAACCCCAGGCAAAAACCAGGCAGGTAAAAGAATAGGTGCTCCTCCAGCAACTAGGACTGTGGCCAGAGAAGAGCAATAATCTGAGTCCATTCTTGCAGCAAGGACAATGAGCTGAGTACTTTGGCCAACTTCTGATGGTCTGCCATGCTGGCAGGGGTGTATCAGTAGCAGAAAAGCAAAAGCAAACAGCAGCAGGTCCCACAAACAACTTCTAGCTTGACTGTGCTCTGAAATAAGTCCTACCGACAACTCAATCTTCTTAGATAAGTAAAAACCTGGTTTGTTTTTAATACAGCTCATGGTGGGGGGGGTTATTATAAAGAATGATTAAAATTATTAATCTTGCATGTTACCTTCTCTTTTTAATTTTTAAATTATTTTTATTTTTAGTTATTATGGGTACATAATAGTTGTCTATTTTTATAGGGTACATAAGATGTTTTGATGCTGGCACACAAATCAAATTAGGATATCACCTCAGGCATTTAAAATTTCTTTGTGGTAGGAACATTCCATTTCCACTCTTTTAGTTATTTTAAAGTATACCCTAATTTATTGTTGATAATAGTGACTTGGTTGTGCTATCAAATACTGTTCATTCTATCTATCTAACCATATTTTTGCATGCATTAACCACCCCCACTTTATTCCCCCACTCTCTGCCACACTTCCCAGCCTCTGGCAGTCATCATTCTACTCTCTGCCTCCATTAGATCAATTAGTTTTTAATATTTAGCTCTTACTTATGACTGAGAACACGTGATACGTATCTTTTGTGCTTGTCTTATTTCACTTAATATGTTCTCTAATTCCATCCACATTGTTTCAAATGGCAGAATTTCACTTTTTTATGGTTACACAGTATTCTATTATGTATATACAGCACAATTCATTTATCCATTCATCCACTGATGGGACACTTAGGTTGATAATATGCTGAAATAAACACGACAGGAAAAATATCTTTTCAATATACTGAATTCCTATCCTTTTGATAAATCTCAGCAGTAGAACTGCTGGATCATATGGTAGTTCTATTTTTAGCTTGCTGAGGAACCTCCATACTGTTTTCCATAGTGATTGCTCTAACTTACATTTCCACCAACAGTGCATGAGGATTCCCCTTTCTGTACATCCTCACCAACATTCATTACTGCCTGTCTTATTGATAAAGCCCATTTTAACTGGGGTGAGTTGATTATTGTAGTTTTGATTTGCATTTCTCTAATGATGTTGAGTATTTTTTCATATACTTTCGGCCATTTTTATGTTCTCTTTGAGAAATGTCTACACAGATCCTATGCCCATTTCTTAATCAGATTATTTATTTATTTTGAGACAGTTTTACTTTGTCACCGCTAGTAAAGTGCCACGGCGTCATAGCTCATAGCAACCTCAGACAGCCTCCCAAGTAGCTAAAACTACAGGTGCCTGCCACAATGCCCAGCTATTATTTTAAGAGACAGGGTCTCTCTCTGGCTCAGGCTGGTTTCCAACTTGTAAGCTCAAGCAATCCATCCGCCTTGGCCTCCCAGAATGCTAGGATTACAGGTCTAACCCACCATCTGGGCAGTTTTTTTTTTTTCCCTATTGAGTTGTTAGAGTTCCTTATATATATATTCTAGTTATCAATCCTTTATCAGATGGGTATTTTGCCAATGTTTTCTCCCATTCTGTGGGTTGTTTCTTTATTTTGTTGTTTCCTTTGCTGCTGTACATTGATTTCAGGCTTAAATAAACAACTTCTTTAGAATTTCATCAATAATTATTTAAATATACAAGGAAGATGAAAGTCACATGTAATACAACAACAGCTGTGGAAGCAAACGTGATAAGCTCAGCTCAGAGCTTCTGCACTTAAATTATTCTATCAATATTAAGTACACATAACTCTTCACAAAGGATCCTTGAAAGCTCAGGAAGACGATCCTGGGCCTACAGTGCTGACATCCATCTGTCAGAAAGCACTGAACTGCTGAATGTGGGGATAACACAATGAAGGCCTGACAGGAAAAGAGCACACACAGGAGCTGTGCTTTGTGATAAGGAACCATAAAAAACACAAGACATTAGCTGTGATAAGTGTGTATACGTGTGTGAGGTGGTATCATTATTTAATTTTAAGAGGGGGAAAAAAGGCTCGGCGGTGGCTTAAGTGGCTAAAGCACCAGCCACATACATCTAAGGTGGCGGGTTCGAATCCAGCCCAGGCCCACCAAACAACAATGATGGCTGCAACCAAAAAATAGCTGGGCATTGTGGCGGGCACCTGTAGTCCCAGCTACTTGGGAGGCTGAGGTAGGAGACTCACTTGAGTCCAGGAGTTGGAGGTTGCTGTGAGCTGTGATGCCATAGCACTCTACCCAGGGGGACAGCTTGTGGCTCTTTCTCAAAAAAAAAAAAAAAAAAAGAGGGGGAAAAAATTAAATAGAAGGTAGTTGATATTGGCCTAAAATTACATTTGTGGCAATAATTAACTTCCTAAGCTTTAAAAGTTTCTACAGATTGCTGAGAAATGCTCCAATCAAAACT
>CAUYQV010055329.1:0-24376 GCA_963574575.1 Galagoides demidoff
AAGCCGGTCCTACAATCCCAGCACTCTGGGAAACGGAGGAGGGCGGATTGCCTGAGCTCACAAGTTCGAGACCAGCCTGAGCAAGAGCCAGATCCGCGTCCCTAAAAGTAGCCAGGCCAACGCCTGTAAGTCCCAGCTACTTGGGAGATTGAGGTAAGAGCATCACTTGAGCCCAAGAGTTGGAGATTCCTGTGAGCTATGACACCACAGCACTCTACCGAGGGCGACAATGTCAGACTCTGTCTCAAAAAAAAAAGATAATTCAAGGTCTGTAGCCGTCAGGTGGGAGGTGGCATTTGGGGATGCACGTGTGTACAGTTAACTAGCGGTTAGATTTTGGCCTCTGGTGCTGAGTGGTGCAGGCCAGGCCCAAGGCGGAAGGCTTTCTCGGTATCAACAGACAGACAGTGCTTGAAGGTGAGGAAGTGCAAGGGCTCGCTCAGGTGCAGCAGGAAAGCAGAGGCACCATTCAGAGCCGCACCATGAAGCGGGAGGCAGAAAAGCAACGCTCACAGAGATGAAGAACTAGACTCAGGAGGCGTCGGAGCCGATTGGAAGGAACACGCTCAGGCTCTGTTCAAATTTTACCGAAATGGAAGCGCCACCAAACATCACTGAAGGCACTTTCCCACCATCCATCGGTGCAACACAAACCCATTCGTTTTGAGGAGACTGCCCCATGGAAGTGACTCGTTCCCCCAAGACAGCCTGCATTCTCGGGGCCGCTCCGCAGGGAGCTGGGGGCATTTCCCCCGGGACCCTGCCTCAAACCTCGCGCCGACACGGCGCAGCACGGCTCCCGCCCCACTCACCGCGCCGGAGGGACGGTCCCTCCTTCAAACCAATCTCCAAATCGTCCTCATCCTCGCTGCTGCTGTTACCCGCTGCTCCAAATCCGGGGTCCCGTCCAGTCTCAGCCCGTCCCGCCCACCCCCCAGCCCACTCCCAGTCCCCTCAACCTTGGGGGGAGCCGCGGCCAGCTGCACCGTCGGTTTTTCAATCAAATCCTCCTTCAGGCTACCAACCGGCGCTGCCGGAACCAATGCCGACACTTCTTTCTCTGACCCGCCGGGACGCCTCAGCCAATTGGGAACAGCAATGCTGCGGAGTGCACAGCGCCTAGAGACAGATGACGCCTGCCTCAGTTCCCATAGCAACCAAAGAACCGGCTGGGTCCAGCCCACCCCCAACCAGTAACCGCGACAGACAGTGCCTTAAGGTTGCCCTGCAGCCACTTGGCCTGGCCATAGAGCTATCACAGGTCTCCTAAATGCCGTCAAAGTTTTCTGGACTTGGGATGCCCAGTCTTCAGTGGGAACGGGAAGCTTCATCCTGGGGTATTTAATTTCAAGAACTGCAAAAGGCTAAAAATTAAAGCAATTCTCTTTCAAGGCAAAGATTTAAGTTGGTAAGAAATCAGTGCAACATCCTAAATACCTTTCATATGGTAAACATCAGTACACTGTATGACGCTGTGAAAATAAGAATGAGCTGGCTGGGCTTCAAGAGATTTACATGGTACACCTATCACCAGACTGTTTTGTGTTCTTGGACTGCACCTTTTGTAAAATTCTGAGGTTTCTTTCAAAACTGTGAATTGTGTTAAAGCATTTAAATACTTGACATGGGAGGTTTAAAAAAAATTCAAAATACCAAATTTATTAAGTACTCAATTTTGTGCTGGCACTATTCCAAATTCGTTCCTCTTATTTTCTTTTACTCTTGACAACATCAACTGATAAGTCATTATTTTTTTTATCATACTTTAGAGTTGTAATAAAATGGAGGCCCATTATTTTCCGAAGTAGCACGACATGGCAGAGCTATTAAGTGACAGAGTCCAGAGCACAAGTCTTAACCACAATTATGGTCTCTTATCAATGTCTTCTAGACAGCATCCTACATAATCCCATCTTAGTATCACTCTAAATGCCCATTTGTGTTTCAGCACTGGTGATTATATCTCCCCAAACTTGATTTTAAATGAATACTGTGAACCCTTCCCTACTGTACCTCTACTTTGAATAAGTAGGCCCAACAGGATAACAATGCTTGGGTTTGTGTAATTGAAAGCATTTTTTCTCAATTAAAAAAGTAAAAGCCTATTTCAGAAAGATAAAACTGAGATAAAAAACCAAACTCAGGTGAATTAACAGAACTAATTATATTTCAGAGAACATAAAACCATCAGGATTAATATGAGCAATCAAAAAGGTGATGGAGACAGAAGACATCAGGCAGAGAAAGTATTCTGTACATACCTTCTGAATAGTAAGCAGTAAGGCTATTGCATTTCTAATCTTCATCAGACTAGCAACCAAGCTTCCCATCTTTTTCTCAGCAAAAAAAGTCTAATGTCTGAGCCTTCTATGAAGGGGCAGATGCAAGTGACATGAATGACAACACCACTCTAGCAGAGAGGTGCACTATAATCTGCAAATGCTAAGTCTATATTGTACTGTGTAATGTGATAAAAGTACATATCACTGCAATGGGATCCTGCAGCAAACGTATATAGCTTATGCGGCAGGGCTTAAAACTGTTAAGACTTAAAAACTCACTCCATTTTTTGTTTTCTAATACCCTGTTTACTATCCTGAAATGAATGATACATAGATAATGTAAATTATATAGGTCAAAAGTATTAATAGGAAAATGTCTGAACTATAGCATAAAGGAATAAAGGTAACTCACATATGCACTGAAATACATATTCAGGATGGACACAACACAAAGACAAAACCACTTCCCCAAATTTCTAAAATGCCTCTAGTGTAGGGCAAGAAAAGGCTATTGAAATCACACACACACATTTTGTTTGAGTGGAGGGGGTGAGAGTGATTTTGTAGACTGAGACAGAAGGCTGAGTAAATTTTACAAATATTGGCAGAATTTAAATTAGGCTTTAAAGGAATAACAGAGAAGCGTAAAGGAAGGTTTTCCAAACAACAGACATGTTTTCATGAAAAGCAAAGGTAAACCAGGGGAAAAAATAATACTCAAGAAGTCAGATATGCCTCAATTAGCGCAAACAAACAAAAAGTGAGAGATTTACTATTTTCCTTTCCTCTTTCTTCCTCTCCTCCAAAAAACTTCTCAATGTTCTGTAACTGGAATTATATGCTGACAAAAATATGTTTTTCCTAAAATAAACACAAACAAAATTTTCAAATGAAATTTCCTAAACTGTAAAAACGTTTACCCATCTGACTTCCAAACGTTATAAAATTCATGGTGAGACAGCAGAAGCTTTTAGTGCAGAAAACACAAGAGTAAAGTGTTATACACACACATGCCAGATGGAAAACAATCCAAGACCTGCCATTTGCTATTAAGGAAAGAATTCATAATAAAAATAGCCATTAAATACAAAAAAAGAAAAAAGCAAGTCTTGAACCACCAAGAGGTATTATCGTGCAAATCACTGCATATCACACAGCAAAATTTCTAAATAGACATGTCTTAAAATAGGGGGAAAAAATGGAACAGCCTTGTTAAGAGGGTTTTAATTTCACTATTTCTTAACTATCAAATATCATTGCAAAAATGCAACTATTTTGTTTCATCTTGTTTTTTTTCTCCCACTGAAACACATCAACATTAGGAGGTAGGAAACAGAAATCACTCATTTCCCCACCCACCTCAAGTTGAGAAAGAGATCTGGCTCTTCTCATAAAGTATAAAGTAAAGAAAATAGCCAAAAACAAATTAAGTAGACTTTTATTGCTCAATCAACTTCAATAACATCTCCAAAAAAATAGTTTTCCTCTAACAATTACAAAACAAATTTGAAAGGCAGGATCGTTCACATTATAAACTCAGTAGAGACTTGTACTTCATATAAATGAAAAATAACAGTTCTACAATTTGAATGTTTAATTTACTTTGGATTTTATTACAAAAGAAAGGATCAGTGTAATTATAAAAGTCATAAAAATTGGAATTGTACTGCGAAATTACACCAAGGTATCAAATATTATATAAATGAACAATAAAATTCAATTTTTGCTTATGTAAAAGTAGTAAACATTAGAAGACAACCTTCCCCCAACCCCAGGAGGGAAAAAAAACCTTGAATAATAAAGCAACAAAAGAAAAGCCACAACAAAAAACTAATCAGTGTGCAAACATAGTCAATACGTGCTAATTAAATTTAATTTTAAAAATGATCTTTAGCTGATTCCATTTCCAATTATATTTTTCTAAACTTGACATTTTATTTTTTGCAAAAAGTTAGAAAAAAGACTATACATTAAAATTCCCAAATATTGCAATTTGAACACTATTTTTAACTTTGAATGTCCTTGAAGTCTTTAAATTTACTTTCTAAAAAATAAATAATTATTGGAATAAAGCAAAAGACATCTCACATATTTTCACTGCATACGATAACAATGATGTGATCTACATAAATAAAAATTTAAAACATTAACTTATTTAATATAAACATTTTGAATTACAATGTTATATCAATGGCTTACACATCCGAAATCTGAGCACTTTAAAATAGTATTCACATGTTAAACTGTGGAGCACATTTACAGAACTGATGTACATGATATATTCCTTTAAACAAAGCAAGCTCTTGGTGTTAACTTCTCAGTTTCAGAGGGCATTTGTCTTTTTACAGAATTTTGAGCCTACGTTTGTGAAAAGCAGAAGTTAGAAAGCTATTATACTCGCACTGTGGAAGAAACAGAAATGCTTTTTTTGATAGAGAAAAACAAAAAAGTTAATAATTTTAAGTGGCAAACACATCTGCATTATAATGTATGCATCAGCACATAAAAATTTTGTCCTACACATTTTTACAGAAGATTTGGCAAACATGAACACCAAAGCATTCTTAAACAACCTACAAGATTTAAGACTAGTAACATTCTCACACACACACAAATATACATAAACACACATGCACACACTTTAGAAAGATGGTGTGCTTCACTTCAGCATATCTAATACTATTAGAGATACAGAGAATCATCCTTTTATCATAAGGAAGTCAGTTCATTGTTTTCTCAAAAGCTGCTATTTTAGATTGAAACAGCATTCAGAAGAAAGTAAATTTCAGATGGTCAGCATCAGGATTTACCATAGTTTGTGTACACAGACATCTATAAATAAATAAAATAGGATGGAGAAAAGAATATCCTGAGATGGCTCTGTGGCCAAGGTATTCAGTAGCACTAAGCTCCATTCTGGAAATCAAGGCATCTAAGAAAGTGCAGGACTGTATAAATGAATTTATTTTGTAAATGGAATATGTACAGGTTTAATTATTTTGCACCTTGAGGTAAAATCAGTACATACAATTACTACTGTTTATATACACCTATTTAAGGCAACATTTAAAAATCAACATATGAAGTAAATTATATTTTTCACTGTCTTGCAAATGAATGCTATTCATGATTGTTATTTTTCAAAAATAGTGGAAGAAAATCATCACCACTTAAAACAAGCAGTTAATGACTTAAACATGAGTTACCTTTGCTCTTCAATGGAGTAGTCAGATCAGATCATTTTATAAGTCAAGTAATCAAAAGAAAGCAGAAACCGTTAACAATAACAATAGTAAAATCATTTTGAGAGCAAAGTATATTGCAAGTCATGGTTTTCCTGGCACTGGATAATTACTATACATAATTAAGTAAAATCACAGAGACACTATGATCCCAGGTAGTTTTCATTTTAGATTTTAAAACCGTACGTACAGTTGTTAACCCTTTGATGTACAGACATAAGGAAATGATATGAGGGAATCCTCTTGTTCAGGTACATCAGAGGAGTTTTAAAAATAGCAGCAAATACTAGGGTCTTTGGAAATGATTATGCTTTTATGCTGCTATGAATAAAAAAGAATCACTTCGATGGAAGCTCATTAACAATCCTAAGCACCATGGGCAATACTCTTATCAATTGCCATCAGTCTAACTTTTTTAGGCAGTACCAAATGATGTCAGCTATATTTTCTAAAGAAAAGCAGCTAAATTTCCAACCTCTCAGCTGAGGCAGAAGTTGAATCCATCATTGTAACTAAAATCTCACGATATGGTCTCAGATGACGAAATTACATTAGTTAAAAAGGAGTTTAGAATAAATTAAAAACACCAGCATTGCTAAAATATCAGCTTTTGGCATTCCTCATGATCCTCAAAACTAAAAGATCAACTCTTTATGCTTTTGTATTTAACTATAAATAATTACAGAAAGCACTGAATTTCACTAAAATGTTCACCCTAATATTCATGTCAGCATTTTTAATATTTTTGTGGCGTCTCAATACTCATTAGATTTGTATAAATTATTCTCTTGCCAAATAAGTTTCATAACCCCATTCATCCAGTCCTACAGGCTCAACAAGAACATTTATTTATTTTATGTGGAGCTAAGAATAAAAGATGACTAAAAAGATTTGTTAGAAATTAAAAATACAGCTCAGAAGAGCAAAAACTAACAATTCTGAACACACAACAGGAAGAATGGCATCAATCTGAACTAAACATAAAATGTCTAATTTCCTTTTAAAACACAAATATGGCAGTGCTTTATATCAAAGATAAAATCTGTTAACTGCTTTCAGATAATGAACATAAATGCAAGTGAGCACCACTACTTACATTAACAATTTACTCTATTATTTGTTACCTTTTCAAATGTTGATATAGTTTTTAAGCATCACATCAATTAAAATAAATATTAAAATAAAATCACAAGAAACAATCTATTAAATATAATCTACACAATAAAAGACTAATAACAGAAAGCACAAGAAATTCTTAATGAAATAATACTGATCATAAACCCCGCATGAGAAAATTCTGACTCCTGATTAATCATACTACTTATAATAGAAAAATAATCAAGAACGTGAACCTGATACAAACCATACCACTAAGACAAAGAGAACAAAGGCAGAAAACGGAATGGGAATTATGGGCTCTGAAAGAATATAAGGATTCAGAAAAAAATTTCTACAAAGGCAACAAAATTTAACTATTGTAAATTGGCATTTTACAGCTTTTAAAATTCATTATGTTATGACTGGTATGGACGCTTAATTATAAAATCATTTGCAATTTTACTTGTTACAATGGAAACATATTTTTAAAAAGTTCAAAAACACAAAGGTTAAAAACTATAGTTCTTATTTATAAAGTTTCCGTTGTTCTACATTCGTTTCCCTGGCCAAGAAAATGCCATCATTTGTGAACCATAATAGACCGCTATAGAAATGAAACACACATAGTTTCAGAAAACCCATGACATGTTACCATTTTCCCACAGCATTGGCATAAAGACTCCCTGGTCTTCCCATAAAGCACTTCTAACGAAAGTGAAATAACATCTAAAATTTTTTTAGAAATTTGTGTAAAAACTATAAATATATGAAGGAAATAAGTATCACTTCAAGTTGGTATGAATTAAAACTGATAACAAAGAGATTTAAGAAAAGTAGATTGAAAGCATTTCTCCACATCTTTCTACTGCAGAATAGAAAAAAAAATTTCCCACAGAATAAATAGTTGAATAGTAAGAATCATGTACCTCACTTCTAAGAGACCATTTCATTATATACAGAGTCTCCATGGTGCTTATAATAAACTTCAGATATTACTTTAAAAAAAACCAGTAGTCACGTATAAATAGTGTGACATACAATATTGTTATATACTGACATGATACACATACGTTATATATGTATATATCCATATATCTCTCTATATATAATTTCTCTTGGTTCAATTCTATACTGAGGTTTCAGCATCCATGTATTTCTTTCTTGGCTGATCTTCAATATTAATTTTCACACTCACAGGTTTTTCAGGGCTATTTAAAACAAAGAATGAGAATAAATAATTTTTACATAAAGAAATATTAAATTCTAAATATGATCAACAATGAGTACAATACTAAGCCTTTTGAGATGACAATTATCGGTATACTTAAGTGGAAAGGTGTATTTTTTTAAATCCTATTTTTTGGCTAGGCATGGTGACTCATACCTGTAATCCGAGCACTTTGGGAGGCCACTGTAGGAGGCTCACTTGAGGCCAGGAATTTGAGGCCAGCCTGGGCTATGCAGTGAGACCCTGTCTCTACAAAAGGTTTAGAAATTACCCAGGTGTGGTGGAACACTGATGGGAGGCTAAAGCTGGAGGACTGCTTGAGTCCAGAAGTTTGAGATCACAGGGAGCTACAAATGCACCGCTGCACTTCAACCTGGGCAACAGAAAGACACTGTTTTTAAAGAATATATGTTCTATTTTTTAAAAAACTGCATATGTTTGCAATTGAAATTTATGTTTTTCTTCTAACCAAAGAAGAGGTCCTTAAAACTAGTATATGTCTATATGTGATGTATCAGTTTTACTTTATGTATGAACAGGAATATAGCATGTGACTTTTTTTTTTTGGAGATAGAGTCTCAGTCTGTCCCCCAGGCTACAGTGCCATGGCCTCAGCCTAGCTCACCACAACCTCAAACTCCTGGGCTCAAGCAATCCTCCTGCTTCAGCCTCCTGAGTAGCTTGGACTACAGGGGCCCACCACAACCCAGCTAATTTTTCTATTTTTAGTAGAGAAGGTAATTTGAGACTGGTCTCAAACTTCTGAGCTCAAGCAATCCACCCACCTAGAGTACTGGAATTATAGGAGTGAGCCACCATGCCCAGCCTTGCATGTGACTATTATTACACTGACAAGTCTATGTATAAATAAATTTTTGTTAATATAGATAAGTCTCAAATAATTTCCTACAAATTCACAAAACTTTTCTCCCCAAATTTGGCTCATAATACACATATTCTGTATGTACAAGTTAGTATCAAATACAATGACTCTATATATGTGGACTTAATGGATTGATTTAATTGAAACATATGAGTATCTGGGTTCTAAAAAAGTTTTTCAAATATATGCCTTCTCTAAAAAACTTAAAGAAAGGTCCAGCAAAATACTTTTCTCTGTTAAACATCATTGCCAAGACATTCTCTTCTTTCTCATGGACTACTGAACTGCAGGGCAACCCAAATGAAAGGGAGAAGTGTAAGAGATACATTAGTATTATTCTAAGGCCTTTATTTTTAATCATAACTATACAAACAAACAGAGCCAGGGGCACTCACGAGATGTGAAAAATGTATATACTAAGAGTAAAAACGAATATTTAGTAAAATTCTGGCTGCACTGAATATCCAAAATGACAGAGTTTAACTTGAGAACATTTTAAGATTAAAGATTAAATACAGAAGTAAAGAAAGGAAAAAGCCTAGCTTCGAAATTAGAACTCAGATGATAGAAAAGAAAAACATATAATCAAAGAGATCAAGAAGGAAAAAGGTTCTGAAAGAGGTTAGGGAGGCAATGAACTAAGAAAAACAGAAACTAAACAGAAATAGCTATGTGACTGACTACACTGATGCCCCAGCAGAATATATGGACAACTAACATAGCATCTGGCATACAGCATGCAGCAAAGAAATATTTGTTGAATATAAATGACTGAGGACCCTACAAGACAATGACTCATTTCTTCAGAGAACTAAAGTATCCATGATTATTAAAATAGAACCCCCAAGGGCTTAGGCCTAGAAATGAGGGCAATAAAAAGTAAAGGGGTTACATGATAATAAATGTAAGGAAAGGGTTATCAGTACTTGCAAAAGCATTAATATTGTCATTCTTATCTATATAAGTTTTAACACATGGTCCATTATAAATTGAATGGCTTTTGTATCAGTGGATTAAATTTCTTCCAAATATCTTTCAGGAAGGTATTTCTTTTTACCTCACCTGAAGAAATGATACGCTAAAACTAAACAAAACGCAACAAGGAGAACACATGAGCTTTTCTTTTTCCTTGGACAATCAGAAAACATGACTGGGGTAGCGTTCGATTATAGTATTTATTTAATACCCGGTAATTACATATTTCTCTATATGATTCTTGACGTTTTATATATTTTTTCCATACGGCTATGTAAAATTTATTATCATAAAATACCTCAAATTCATTTTTGAAATAGGCAACTAGCTATAAGCTTAAAAATAACAGAACCATGATTACCTAAATCTGATTCCAGCAAAACGATGGATGAAAGGAAAAAGGGAAGAAGAAAGGAAGAAGGTTGGTTTTTTTTTTTTATTTAAGCAAGGAGAATATTAAGTAGATAAATTAAAGTTAAATTTAATAGCTTTATTGCATAGCTATCCATAAGTAAACTAAAAACTGGCTATATTAGAAAATGCATAAATAGTTATAACTACCTCGTGTTAGATCTGGTTACTTTGGCATTCTCAGTATTCATGGAAAGTGCCTTCCACTGTGCAGTTTTGGCCATTTCATCTGATATGTTAACAACTGAGGGATCAACACTGAAGAACAAATATACTTTTTGGTTAGTATTCAGTACTTGCAAAAGCATTAATATTGTCATTCTTATCTATATAATTATTTGCTTTCATCAACTTAAAATTGAGAAAACCCTTGCGATGCACTTCAACGAAGGCCTAGCAAGCTATCAGAATTTTGGAGTTCTGTTATCAAGACCTTTGGAGGATTATGTTTTTCTGTATTAGCAAAAGTAGGGGAATAAAATTAAGTTAGAAAGATTTTATTTCTGAAATAAATGAATTCAATCTAATTGGGGCTCCAGGAATGATGCCCTCTGATCATCTTGGTTATAAGTATACTATTGAAATACCATTGAATATATTAACATGCTTATAAATGTAAAAAAAAAAAAAAGGTAGCTACAAATCAATTAGAAAATGTTCCTAATTAGCATACATTCAAACTTATCAAATAACCAGAATATGTAAGAAAAATTAAGATTTAATTTAAAAAATCTTGTTCAACATAGCTTTTACAAATCATTAGAAAAAATGCTCAGAAAAGTAACACTTTAAAATGAAAACCAAAGCTCTCTGAAAATATTTCCACAGATAACATAAAACAGCTTCATAATTACCAAATTTAACTGGCATTAACATATTTAGTGCCAAAGTATCATTTTATCAAATTTACTAAAATCAAATAACAGAATGCTATCCATTTATTACAGTAAGAGATAAATACAATCATTCTGTGTTTCTATGATATAATTACAAAAAAAAAATTACTTCAAGACTCCAAATTCAATAATGATAAAATCTATACATAATTAATTTTGGGCTCAAATTTGTCAGCCATAAATAATATGAAAGTATCATAAAGTTAAGAGAAATATACTTGGAGTTCCTTTTTCTTCAAAAAAAAAAAAAGCATTCATGTAAACAAGCTATAAATAAAATGATTAAGTAATGTTAAATTAACAATGTGATGGCAGCTATGTAGCAGTCATTTAGAAAGTCTTAACTCTGTTCACACTTAAATTCAGTATATGGGGCCGGCGCCCTACTCCTTGAGCCACAGGCGCCGCCCTTAAATTCAGAATGGTATTTAAAATTTAAGACTACAAACAAGTGTGACATGGGCATTGAGAAGTCTCTATAAATGGCTACTTTACCTTTATCAAATCAATTTTTAAAAAATGAACAAAATTTGAATCCCAAGTTCATAATGGCAGAGCCATCCAACCTGAAACTCTGCCTACCCCTGAGTAAAACGTTTATTCACTTGGTTGCCAACTTCAAATAACTGAAGAGAGAAATTCCTGACAAATTCTGTAGCTTCTAAACATCCTCCTCTAAGTAAGAACATTTTCCAACTACATGTACTCACTATTAAATTGGAACTGATCAGCACACATGCGCACAGAGGGTAGTAACACTCAACAGAATTCAGGTAGGCGGGAGGAGGAAGGAAGGATGGTCAAAAAACCTACCTTTCTTGATAACAAGCCCACTTATAACCCAACTCAAGTATCATAAAAGCAGTGCATGTAACAAAAACATTTGTACCCCATAATATTTTGAAATTTAAGAAAAAGAGCTATTCCATTAGTAGAAATTAACTTTTTTGAAGAAGATATTTTGTTTTCCCCAAAAATAAAGCTAGATGGAAAAAACTCTGCCTGCATTTTATATAATAATTTATATATATAATTATTTTCATAATTTATAGGGCCTTAACAACTTCTAAATGCTTTCATATATTTTTTCATTTGATCTTTAGGGAAAGTAATCCAGAGTTATTTAAGATATATTAATAATTTATAAGTTATTTAAGATATACTTCTGCCAAAATAGCAAGTTAGCTGTTTCCTGGTATTCTTGATGTTAAAATTTTAAGCGCAACAGCATTAATCACAACTCATTTCAGCACTTAAAAAACAAAAAGAAAACCAGAGATAGCCATTCTTTTTGTTAAGTATCAGACAATATGGACTCTACTTCTATTTGTCAAGGTCCATGTATAAATTACACTAAGAAAGTGATAAAGCGGGACAGAAACTAAGTGGCCGGGGGCATGTATTTTCAGAGTTCCTGAAGGCCACCTTCTCTACCCTCCCCCAGGAAAAAACATAGAAATTAAGTGGCAAGTACTCTCAGCAAATTGGTGATGGTTACAAATAATAGTGCTAGTTCCTATACTTTTCTTAATAAGTAAATCAATGATATTAATTCACTTAACAAAGATTTACAGACCTAGCAAAGCAGGTCCTATATAACTAGATATGTTGAGAGTGTATACTTGACATTTAAAGTTTATAAAAATTGGAGGAAAAATCCTAAAAAAGTGAAAAGAATGACAACAATAATAATATAATAGCAAAAAATATAAAGGAAAATTAGTTGATTAATTCATTTATCACAACTAATCACCATGTTCAGGTTGAAATGTGACTCCTATAAAAACTATAAACAATAATTTAGGCTCAGTGCCCATAGCTCAATGTTTAGGGTGCCAGCCACATACGCTGGGGCTGGTGGGTTTGAACCCAGCTAGGGCCTGCTAAACAACAATAACAACAACAACAAAAAAAAAAAGCCAGGCATTGTGGCAGGTGCCTGTAGTCCCAGCTACTTGGGAGGCAAAGGCAAGAGAATCGCTTAAGCTCCGGAGATGGAAGTTACTGAGAGCTGTGATGCCACGGAACTCTACCGAGGGCAACATAAGAGACTCTGTCTCAAAAAAATAATAATTAAATAAATAAATACCAACAAACATTTTCCATCAACTGGTCAGGAAAGGAAGGAAACTACATACAGTCTAAAATCTATTTCTCTAGATAACAGCTAATCAGAAATGAAACACATATGGAAATGTGTGTTTCTTTCTTCTTAGTAATCATAAAAATGGAAAAATAAATATGCAATATTCTCCATACTAAAATGAAATAAATATATAAACAATTACATGCTCTTAACAACAATAAAATACTACTATAGTCTAGTCTAGGGGTAGAGGGAAGCAAGAATGGGGAGGACGATTGGCAGAAAGAGGGATCTCACCTAGTGTGCACACTGTGAGGGTGTATGACATGGCCTGGGAGTAAGGGGCTCTTTTACAAATGGAACTTTACCCTGGAAGTGAGAACAATGTAACCCCAAAATTGTACCCCCATATTAATTTGAAATAAAAAAATAGGAATTAGGTTATGTTTATAAATACAGATTGCCAACTTAAACTATAAAAATAATTTGTACTTCCCTCTATATCTTTAGTTCTCAAATTTAAATATGAATCAGCAAAATCACACATGGCACATTAATTTTTCCATAATATAAGCTCTCACTACCAGTGGTCAAATCATACCTTTGGAAACTAGCAGAGTTTTAGGGTCCCTAAACATAAGTACATATTGGAAAGCTATCAAAAAATGGATTATTGACACTACATATCTATGGATTTCTGAAAATGGTTATTTTCCATCACATATTGAGCCAAGCCCTAATGAAGAACAAAATGGAAAAAAACTATACTATTCAGAAGATAAATGTATTTTTAGACTCATGCACTGATTTTAAACTTTATGTCATAGAGCAATGCTACAGAACAGATGGAAATCCACATATGCACACCAAAATTATCTTTTGACAAAGGTGCCAGCAACATATAATGAGGAAGTGATGGTCTTATTAATAAATGGGGCTGGGAAAACAGGATGTCCATATGCAGAAGAGTGCAACTAAACCCTCATCTCTCACAAATTTAAAGATTAAAGACCTAAATCTAAGACATGAAACCATGAAACTTTTAACAGAAAAACACTTCAGGACACTGGTCTGGGAAAAGACTTCTGGAGAAGTATCACCAAACCACAGGTACTAAAATAAAATTGGACAAATGGGATTACATCAAGCTTTTCAGCTTCTGCAAAAGAAAGGAAACAATAACAAAGTTAAGAGACAATCCATAAAATGGGAGGAAATATTTGTAAACTAATCATCTGATGTCAGATTAGTAACTAGAATATATAAGGAGCTCTTACAACTCAACAGTAAAACATAATTAGATTCTGAACTCAAAAGAAGACATACAAATGGCCAATAGAGATATGAAAAAAATGCTCAACATCATTAGTTATTAGAGAAACGCAAACCAAAACCAAACTATGAGATACCATCTCACCCCTGTTAAAGTGTCATTTATCAAAAAGGCAATAAGGAATGCTGGTAAGAATTTGAAAGAAGGGGAACCTTCATACACTGCTGGTGGGAATGTAAATTAGAAGAGAATGGAGATTCCTCAAAAAACTAAAAATAGAACTGTCAGCAATCCCACTGCTGGGCATATATCCAAAGAAGAGGAATTCAATATATCAAAAAGGTATCTTCACTCTCCTATTTACTGCAGCACTAGTCACAAGAGCCGAGATTTGGAATCAAACTAAGTGTCCATCTAGGTGACTGGATAAAGAAACTGTGATACATACATACAATAATATAAAGCCTCGAAAATGATATCCTGCCATTTGCAAAAGTATAGATGAGATTGAACAACATTTTCTTAAGTGAAATAAGCCAAGCACAGAAAGACAAATCTCACATGTTCTCACTCATACACAAAAACTAAATGTTAAAAAACAACTGATCTCATGTACACAGAGAGTAGAATAATGACTGCCAGAGACTGGGATGAATAGCTGAGAATGGGAGATAAAGTGGGGATGGTTAATGGGTATAAAAATATAGCTAGTAGGGACAAGGAACAAGATTTGATAGCACAACAGTGCCAATAAACAAGTTAGGGTATACTTTAAAATAACTAAAAGAGTGAAAATGGAATGTTCATGCCACAAAGTGATGTTAAATGTCTGAGGTGATAGATACCCCAGTAAAACTGAGTTGATTAATTCACACTATGTGCTATAAAGATACATAACTATTACGTACTCATAATAAAAATAAACTTGTGTGTGTTAAGTGTATAAAACTTTTACTAAGACAGATGGAGTGAAGGAAGACAAGTAAATCTTACTGGCCTGGCATGGAAGTTAGTTTAAAGCTCCGGTCCAAGGCCATCTTTTTTGTTCATTCCCGCCTAGAATCTGGGTGGAAAGTGAGTGAGGGACTTCCCTTTCAAATTGCACGCAGTCCTCTTTTAGCTGACATATCAGATCTAGATTTTATCATATTTTTAAAATCAGAAATCACTAAGGAAAGATGATGTGGCTTATTCATGCACTTGACATGTATATAAAATACACTTTACAAAATAAAGTGCTGTCTCACCTGTATTTCAGGGCCTTGACTGGAATTTGCAAGAGACTTCCTCCTTCAAATGGAAGGTGCACAGTATCGTCTTCATCTTGAAGCATTCGTTCAGCTTCCTTTAGAGAACATATGTGAAGAGATTACTTTCCCCAAATATTCCCGGAAAGATCAGTTAATATGTAACATCTCAAAGACTTCAGAACTGAAAATGACATTATTTAAATACAACGTATCTGCCATGACTAAAAAAATTCATTTTACAATCATGAACATATACTTGTAACATAAAGTGAAATCAACCACTTATAAAGATCCATTTTAAAATGGCATAACTTTCATTTCTACAAGTAAATCATTAATACAATTAAACAGTGAACTATGTAAATTCTGATTATCAATTACCATGTAGGTATAGTAGTAAGAGATAAATTTTGTGAAATATCATGTCTCTCATCACAGAATGAGGAAAATCTCATTTGGACAAAGCAGGGGGTTCTCAACCTCAATAATATTGGCATTTAAGGTCTAATGAATCTGTGTTGCAGAAATAAGTGTATACAGGTATTTCATAGCATCCCAGGAGTTTACCCACTGGATGCCAGCAGCAGCCCTCCGGTATGACAGTCAAAAATGTCTCAAATGTTAAAAATGCTGGGGGAAGGAGGGTCACTGCAGGCTGAGAACCACTTAGTGGACAAAGAACAAAATTATAATATGTTAATAATGAGGGTGGTAGACAGGACAGTCCAGGAGAGATTGAGAGAGCATTCTTACTTTTCTTCCTTACTAAAAAAATCCAATATTTGGAGGTAACAATGTACCCAGATTTAACAAAAAAAACCACCCTGGCTGGTGGCACGTGGCTCCAACCTGTAATCCTACCACTCTGACAGAAGGATCACTTGAGCTCAGGAGTTTGAGACAGCCAGAACCAGAGCAAGCCCTCATCTCTACAAAAAATACAAAACTTAGCCAGACATGGGGGCATATGCCTATAGTCCCAGCCTTGAGAGACTGAGGCAGGAGGATCACTTGAACCCAGGAGTTTGAGGTTGCAATGAACTATTATGACACCACTGCACTCTACCCAAATCAACAGAGACACTCTGTCTCAAAAAACAAAGCAAAATAAAAACACCCAAACTAAAATTCCCAGCATTCTTGGCAACATAGTCAGAACAGGTGGTGCAAGCAGAACTTAATTAGGTAACACTCAAGAAAGTCTCCCTAAAACACAACAATGAGGTAAATCCCGTTTTGTCTTCTATCTTTCCTTTTCCCTGCCATCTCTAATGATAACATGATGGCTGGAGTTTGCCAGCCATTCTGCCCCCCAAAAGTGAATTTGAGGACGAAAACTATAGGCTGAGGAAAGGAAAAAAGTAACAAAGAATCTCTGGTAACTCTGTGGAGCCACAAGATTACATATCTCTTGCTTTCAAGAGTTCTTCTTACATGAAAGAATAAATTCTCATGTATAAAAGCACTATTACTTTTGATATTTGTTATATACATCATTCTAATATAGGAAGTAACAAACAAGCAATTTGACCTAAGTATTTTACAAATGAATTATATCTTATTTGAAAAAAAATCACTAAAAACTCATACATATTTATATATATATATAACTTTGAAGAAAAAAATTTTAATTTTTCCAGGTGCAGTGCCTCACACCTGTAATCCTAGCACTTTGGGAGGCCAAGGCGGGTGGACTGCCTGAGTTCACACGTTCGAGACTAGCCTGAATAATAGTGAAACCCCGGCTCTAAAAATAGCCAGGCATTGTGGCAGGCACCTGTAGTCCCAGCTATTAGGGAGGCTGAGACAAGAGAATCACTTGAGCCCAAGTGTTTGAGATTGCTGTGAGCTATGACTCCATGGTACTCTACCAAGGGAAATAAAGTGACTGTCTTAGGGGGAAAAAAAAGTCTTTTTTTTTTTTGGCCAGAGCCAGGTTTGAACCTGCCACCTCCAGTATATGGGGCTGGTGCCCTACTCCTCTGAGCCACAGGTACCACTCAAAAAAAAAAAAAAAATCTTAATTTTAAAATTTTGGAGCCTTAATTCCAGTAACTTTTTACCTATGTTTAAATAAGACCATAACATTTAAAAATATTTATCTTTCTTCTTACTTTCAATTTTTAAATAGTATTTTGAATGGGAATATTAAGCTAGGCACTACAATCAACAAAAGCATTGATGCTATATAATGTCCATATTTTTCCTTCTTATTAACTTATTAATAGTGCCACGTTGGTTATTGAAAACCAAAACAAAAATCAAATTCACAATAAAGCACTCATGTTTAAATCTCAATAGAAGCTGAGCATGGTGGTCTGTGCCTATAATTTGAACTACCCAGGAGAAATAAATAGAAAGATCATTCCAGCCCAGGAGTCTGAGACCAGCCTGGTTGATATAGCAAGACCTAATCTCAATTAATCAATCTATAAAATAAACAAATCTCAATGTGCAAACTAATGATGGCACGTAAGAGTGCATATAAAGTTAAAGCTTATCCCCAGTCACTGGATTGTATAAATACTCTTATAAATTTTCTATAACTTATTTAACCATTTAAATAGAGAATTCATTTATGATTTTATTCTGAACATGGTATCACATAGGGAGTACAACCTTCTAGAAGCTAGTTATTAAACAAAGAAATGTTATGAATTTAAGTGTTTTTACCTCTTTCTCTTTTTTCTTTTTGTCATCTTCTTTCTTTTTCTTACTTTCTGGCATGAGATCATCAAGCCAACTAAGTTCTCTTTTAGTAAAACATAAGTCCATAAGCTTGCGTACAAAAACCAATGCAAGAACCTTAAAAAAGTGGGGGAGGAAAGGATTAAGTGACACAAATTATACCAGTTAAAGAGGAAACAGGTACTTATTGTATCTTATAAGTAATTTTAAAATGCCTCATATACTTTACTTAAAAGTTATTCATACATCATCTTATTTCAAAGGAACTGAGTCACCTATTTTTTTTAAGTTTCTGCTCAAAAAAAGCTATAATATAAAGGAGAAAAAAGGGTATAAAGCAGGTTAAGTATGTTGAGTATCATCAAAAAGATTACTTTTATAACTTGAAATTTTATATAAGTATATATAATTTTCAAAATACCTTAAGTAATGAATCAGAGTACCTAGTCCCAACATCAGATTTTAACTTTTCATTCATGTAAGAGAATACACATTACTTAATATGCTTTTCTTCAACGCTACTAAAGATGAACATGTTTTTTTTTGTTTGTTTGTTTGTTTTTTTCTGAGACAGAGCCTCAAGCCCTGGGTAGAGTACCATGGCATCACAGCTCATAGCAACCTCCAACTCCTGGGCTCAAGCGAGTCTCCTGCCTCCGCCTCCCAAGTAGCTGGGACCACAGGCGCCCGCCACAACACCCAGCCATTTTTTGGTTGCAGCCATCATTGTTGTTTGGCAGGCCTGGGCTGGGGATTCGAACCCGCCACCTTAGGTGTACGTGGCTGGCGCCTTAGCCGATTGAGCCACAGGCGCCAAGCCATATCTGCCAATCTTAAGGGTGGTTGGCACAGTCTCCACATGGCTGTCAGCTGTCTCTTCTGAGACGCCTATGATTATTGTGTTTATCTTTTTTTTTTCTTTTTTTGAAAGAGGGGTGAGCCTTGGTGGCATTAACCTGTAGCAGTATAATCAAAGATGAGACATCCACATTTTTCTTTTGTAGATTCTGCTTTTGGTTATCAGTGTTTAGGATTTCCCTCTAGTGTTTTGGTTGTTTTTTCAAGACACGGTTTCACTGTGTTGCCCAGGCTGGAGTGCTGTGGCTGTTCACAGGTATACTCACAGCTCACTGCAGCCTCAAACTCCTGGGGAACCTCCCACCTCAGCCTCCCACATGGCTGGGACCACAAGCTGGCTTGATTTTTCAGTTTTTAGTTGTTCAGGCTTGGTATGTAGAGATACAGTTGATTTTTTTTATATCAATTTGACTGACTCTGTCATAAATCTGGTAAAGTCATACACATTTGGACACAGTTTTCTCCAGCAGGAATCTGGTGTTTTGGATTTGTTGGCTATCATAGCCTTTTCTGTAACAACAAGGGCGTCTCCAAGGTGTTCAACCCATGGTCCCCTGGCTGCATGCAGATTATTTGAGGTCTGTTTTGCTTACCTGTGTTAAGCAGATAAGCAATATTTGTCAGATATTACGAAAATTTTGTGTGGACCTTTGTTCTGCTCATCAGGTTTTTTTTTTTTTTTTTTTTTTGAGACAGAGTTTCGTTTTGTTGCCCTGGGTAGAGTGCTATGGCTTCATAGCTCACAGCCACCTCAAACTCCTGGGCTATAGCGATTTTCTTGCCACAACCTCCCAAGTAGCTGGGACTATAGGCGCCTGCCACAACAGCTGGCTATTTTTAGAGAGGGGGTCTCACTCTGGCTCAGGCTGGTCTCGAACATGTGAGCTCAGACAGACAGTCCACCCCCCTCAGGCTCCCAGAGTGCTGGGATTACAGGCGTGAGCCCCATGCCCAGCCTGCTCATCAGCTTTTGTTAGTGTTTGCATATCTACCATGTGGCCCAAGACAACTCTTCTTTTAATGTGCAGCAGAGAAAATGAGGGGTTGGACGCCCCTGACCATGTCTCTAGACTTTCATGGTATTCTCTCTAGAGGAACAGTTCTCAACCTGTGGGTTGCGACTCCTTTGGACTGTATTAAAGATTTGCGGCATTAGGAAGGTTGAGAACCAGTGCTCTAGAGGATTCTCTTCAATGGTACTGACCATCCTTTCCTTAGAATACCATGTGTGATGAGGCTTCAAGGTCCTTGGACCCCGATTGAGAGGCTGGATTAAAGTTTTTTTTTTTTTTTTTGTAGAAATGGAGCCTCACTCTATCACCCTGGGTAGAGTACCATGGCGTCACACAGCTCACACAGCAACCTTCAACTCTTGGGCTTAGGCCGTTCTCTTGCCTCAGCCTCCCGAGTAGCTGGGACTACAGGTGCCCACCACAATGCCCGGCTATTTTTTTGTTGCAGTTTGGCTGGGACTGGGTTTGAACCTGCCATTCTGGGTATATGGGGCCAGTGCCCTACCCACTGAGCCACAGGTGCCATGCTGGATTAGAGATGTTGTGTTTGTGGGCAAGTAGACCCCTTTAATGCCTTGGGTATTGAACTCTCAGGGTTTTTGGGGGCCAGGGGCATTGTCCCATATCAAAATAATTTTAAAAGGCAGTTCCTTACTGGCAGGGTACTTCCTGACTTTAGGGACAAAGCAAGAACTACAAGTGCCCACCATATCTGGCTAGTTTTTCTGTTTTTAGTAGAGATTTGTCTTGAACTCCTGAGCTCAAGTGATCTTCCTGCCTCAGCTTCCCACAGTGTTGGGATTATGGGCATGAGCTGCTGTGCCAGCCTACACCACAGTTTCTTTATCTGTCACCCATAGAGGGACACTTAGGTTCATTCTATATCTTGGCTCTGTGGGTAGTACCTCAGTGAACATGGGAGTGTAGACATCTCTCTGATATACTGAATTCTCCTCCTTTGGATATATGGCTAGCAGTAAGATTGCTGAGTCATCTGATAGTTCTAGTTTCAGTTTTTTGAGGAACCCCCATACTGTTTTCCATGGTGGTTGTACTGATGGATATTTCCACCAACAGTGACAAGGGTTCCCCTTTCTCCATTTCCTCACCAGCGTTTATCATTAATGAGATGATGTCTCATCGTAGTTCTGATGTGCATTTCCCTGATGATTGGTGATGTGAGCATTTTCTCATGTCAGCTGTTTGTATGTCTTCTCTTAAGACATGTCTGCTCAGATCCTTTGCCGTCGTAAACTAGATTGCTCATTGTTCCCCACTGTGTTCTTGAGCCTCTTCATCTGTTTTAGTTATTAACCCCTTTTTAGATAAGCATTGTGCAGATATTTTCTCCCATTCTGTGAGTCTTCTCTTCACTTTGTGACTTTCCTTTGCTGTGTGAACAGGCACGTCTGGCGTGATGAGATCGCATTTGTCCAGTTTTGGTGTGGTTGCCTGTGCTTTTGAGGCGTTAACTCACAAAGTTCTGGATCAGACTGGTTTCCTGAAGCCTTTCCCCATTGTTTTCTTTTAGTAGTTTAATAATCTCGGGTTTTAGATTTAAGTCTTTAATCTGGTTTGATTTGATATTTTTATATGGTGAGAGAAGGGTCTAGTTTTATTCTTCTGCATGTGGATGTCTCATTTACCTGTGCTGTTTATTGAAGACACTTGGCCCCTTTGTGGAAGACAAGTTCACCATCACTGTAGACGTGTGGGCTTATTTCTGGGTTCTCCACTCTGTCCCATAGGTCTGTGTGTCTGCTTCTATGCTGGTGCTGTTCTGTTTTGGTCATTGCAGCTCTGCAGTATTACTTGAAGTCAGGTGATGTGACTCCTCTGGTTTTGTTCTTCTTGCTCAGGATGGCTTTGGCTATTCTGGGTCTTCTATGGTTCCATGTATGTTTTAGAGTTATTTTTTCCTATTCTGTGAAGAATGTCATTATGGATCCATTTATCTTGAAATGACAGGCAACTACATGTGAGGCAGCTGCAGGCCTCAGTCTGTGGCATGCACTGTGCAATTTAACTTTTCCTTCTCACATCACCACTTTTCTCTGCTTCTTGGGAAGATTTCCGACTTTGATGGCAATTCACAAGCATCCCATGGAGTTACTCAAAGTTTACAGTGGGGTTACACTAAATGTGATGAGAGATACGGGACAGCCACGAGTGATCAACTTTTACTGGGCTGCAATTTTCTAGAGAGATGAACTGCTCATCTAGAGACCAACACATAGCATTTTAAGCAGATGCTTAAAACATTTGAGCACACTGCAGCAGCAACTATAAGTGGTTACCCAATTGTTACAGTAGTGCAGGACCTGCTGTGGTTAACTTTGTGCATTATGATTTAATACTACATCTTCGTGGTTTGGCACCTGTGGCTCAAGTGGCTAAGGCACCAGCCACATATACCTAAGGTGGCAGGTTCGAATCCAGCCTGGGCACGCCAAACAACAATGATGGCTGCAACCAAAAAAATAGCCCGGTGTTGTGGCGGGCGCCTGTGGTCCCAGCTACTTGAGAGGTAGAGGCAGGAGACTCTGTTGAGCCCAGGAGTTGGAGGTTGCTGTGAGCTGTGAAGCCACAGCACTCTACCCAGGGGGACAGCTTGAGGCTCTGTCTCAAAAAAAAAAAAAAATACTACATCTTCATGTGTGTTTACATTTCTCTCAATTGAAAATGGTGCCATTTGTGATCTATAAGTATGTGCCCTAAGTTTTGATAAATTTTAACTTTTTATAAATTTGTGAATATTTTATGGTAGTAAATGGTAAGATAGACAAGTATCTACGTATATTTTGTGCTTTCTGAAATACCTAACATTTTCTTAGCATTTTTTGTATTTCTAGACTACCAGTTTGTCTGTGATATTTTTAAATTGTTGCAAATCTCAAAAAAAATTTCCAATATATTTAATGAAAAACACTGTGTAAGTGGGGGCGACACCTGTGGCTCTGTGAGTAGGGTGCCGGCCCCACATACCGAGGGAGGGTGGTGGGTTCAAACCCAGCTCCGGCCAAACTGCAAGAACAACAACAACAAAAAAAATAGCCGAGTGTTGTGGTGGGCGCCTGTAGTCCCAGCTTCTCAGGAGGCTGAAGCAAGAGAATCGCCTAAGCCCAGGAATTGGAGGTTGTTGTGAGCTGTGACGCCACAGCACTCTACTGAGGGCAACAAAATGAAACTCTGACTCTTAAAAAAAAAAAAACACTGCGTAAGTGGACCCAGACAGTTCAGCCCGTGCTGTTCAGGGGCAGCTATGAGTGCTGACTGTATGTTTCCATAGATGCTTCCCTGTGGAAGAGGTTCCCTTCTTTTCCTATAGTTAAGTTACATTGTCTGTGTGTTTTGTTTTTGTTTTTTAGAATAGTATGCTTGGTTGAGTTTATTACTTTTTTTGAGACAGAGTCTCATGTTGGTGCCCCCGGTAGAGTTGCAGCTCGGTAGAGTACGGTGGTGTCGCAGCTCACAGCAACCTTAAATGCTTGGGCTTAAGTGATTCTCTTATCTCAGCCTCTCAAGTAGCTGGGACTATAAGTGCCACGATGCCTGGCTACTTTTTTTTTTTTTTTTTTGAGACAGAGCCTCAAGCTGTTGCCCTGGGTAGAGTGCTATGGCATCACAGCTCAGAGCAACCTCAAACTCCTGGGCTTAAGCAATTCTCATGCCTCAGCCTCCCAAGGAGTTAGAACTACAGGCACCCACCACAACGCTCGGCTATTCTTTTGTTGTTGCAGTTGTCACTGTTTTAGCTGGCGTGGGCTGGGTTCAAACCCCCCAGCCTTGGTGTATGTGGCCAGCACCCTAACCACTGAGCTATGGGCACTGCCATTTGTTTAGTAATTTTTGCTTGGATGCCAGATATTATTCTTTTTATCTTGTTGATGCTGGTTCTTTTTGGATTCCTATTATTATTCTTGAGCTTTGTATTAAGATATGGCTGTGGCTCGGCGCCTGTGGCTCAATCGGCTAAGGCACCAGCCACGTACACCTAAGGTGGCGGGTTCGAATCCCCAGCCCGGGCCCGCCAAAACAACAATGATGGCTGAAACCAAAAAATGGCCGGGCATTGTGGTGGGCGCCTGTGGTCCCAGCTACTTGGGAGGCTGAGGCAGGAGACTCGCTTGAGCCCAGGAGTTGGAGGTTGCTGTAAGCTGTGATGCCATGGCATTCTACCCAGGGGGATAGCT
>CAUYQV010055330.1:0-15937 GCA_963574575.1 Galagoides demidoff
GCTGGGACCACAGGCGCCCGCCACAACACCTGGCCATTTTTTGGTTGCAGCCGTCATTGTTGTTTGGTGGGCCCGGGTTGGGGATTCAAACCCACCACCTTAGGTGTATGTAGCTGGCGCCTTAACCGATTGAGCCACAGGCGCGGAGCCAGTAATAATAGAATTAAACCAGGCATCAGTAACAACAACAAAATTTCCCAGTAATATCTCTAAGCCCTTCGAAATTAAGTAACACATTTCTTAATAATGCCTAGGCCAAATAGAAAATCTAAAGGAAAACTAGATAATATTTTTCACCTGAAAAAAATTGAAAATGCAATGAAACAAAAGATAAGCCTCTAAAACAGTGATTCCCAGGGAACTAATAGCATTAAATATTTCTTTTAAAAATAATTTAATATTTTTAGTGTCTATAGTTACTAGTAACGTATCATGAGAAATTGCTGAAAAAGTAAATTTTACCTGTTCTTATCACAAAAAATTTATTAAGCATGTGAGATGATAGATATGTTATTTAACATAACATTAGTCCAAATTATGTACATATATCAAAATATCATATCATACACATAAATATATACAGTTTTACATTTGTCAAATAAAAAATAAAAAAATTAATAAATGAAAGTAGGAAGTATAAAAAATACATTTTTATAGAATATTTTAAGTAGAAATTAATATTAAAAGTCTAGATGGACTCAGCGCCTGTAGCACAGTGGTTGAGTACACTGAGGGTGGTGGGTTTGAACCCGCCCTGACCAGCTACACAACAATACAACTGCAACAAAAAAAATAGCTGGGCATTGTGGCAGGTGCCTTGTAGTCCCATCTACTTGGGAGGCTGAGGCAAGAGAATCTCTTGAGCCCAGGAGTTGGAGGTTGCTGTGAGCTGTGATGCCACAGCACTCTACCAAGGGTGACATAGTGAGACTCTGTCTCAACAACAACAACAACAAAAAGTGTAGATAGGGCAGAGCCTGTGGCTCAGTGGGTAGGGTGCCAGCCCCATATACCAAGGCTGGTGAATTCAAAACCAGCCCCAGTTAAAATGCAACAATAAAATGGCTGGGCATTGTGGCCAGTGCCTAAGCCCCAGCTACTCAGGAGGCTGAGGCAAGAGAATCGTCTAAGCTCAGGAGTTGGAGGTTGCTGCAAGCTGTGATGCCAGGACACTCTACCGAGGGCCATAAAGTGAGACTCTGTCTCAAAAAAATAAAAAGTCTAGATGAACTGTAATATTTTGGATAGATGAATAACATAGTCCACAATAGTTATATTTTTCATGAATCTTTGCTGATATGTGTTTTGTAGATTTGGGAAATGAGTCGTTGTCAGATGTATACTTTGTGAATATTTTCTTCTGTTCTATAGGTTGTCTATGCTGTTGATTATATTTCCCTCACTGTGAAGAAATTTTAATTTAATCAAGTACTGTTTACTTATTTTGCTATTGCTCTATTTGCCATTTGAGTCTTATTCATAAATTCTTTGTCTAGGCTGATATATTGTAGATTCTACCCATGTTTTCTTTTATAATTTTCAAGTATTAAATTTAAGTCTTTAATACATTTTGAGGGAATCTTTGGGTATAAGGAGATATAGCAATCCTGTTTCATTATTCTGCATGTTGCTATCCAATTTTCCCAGAAACATTCATTGAATAGGGAATCGTTTCCTTGGTGTAGTCTTTTTGTATGCTTTGTTGAAAATAGGTTTATCAATTTATTTTGGTTATATGGTTTTATTCTGAGTTCTATATTCTTTTCCATTGGTCTCTATCTCTACTTTTATACCAGTACAATAGTTTTGATTACTGTAGCCTTATAGTATAATTTGAAGTCAGGTGATATAATGCCTCCATATTTGTTCTTTATGCTTAAGATTGCTTTGGCTACTTGGGCTCTTTTTTTATTCCACATGAAATATAAGATTAATTTTTCTAAATCTGTGAAAAGTGAGATTGGCATTTTGATGAGAATTACATTAATATGTAAATCACTTTGAAAATTATGGGCATTTACAAAATATTGATTCTTCCAATCCATGAGCACAAAATGTTTTTATATTTATTTGTCTCATGTATAATTTCTTCCATCAGTGTTCTATAGTTCTCCTTGTATAGTTCTTTTGTCTTCTTGGTTAAGTGCATTCTTAGGTGTTTTTTTTTTCTTTGTAGCTTGTAAATGGTATCAAGTTCTTGATTTGACTCTAAGCATGACTTTTATTAGTATATAGAAATACTACTGGTTTGTGTACACTGATTTTGTAAACTTTTGCTGAGTTTTTAAAATCAATACTAAGAGTCCTTTAATGAAGTCTTTTGTGTATTCTAGATACAAGATCGTATTGTCAGAAGACATGGATAATTTTATTTCCTCTTTCATGATTTGAATGCCCTTTATTTGTTTCTCTTGGTTGATTGCTCTGGATAGGATTTCCAGAATTATTTTGAGTAGAAGTAGTGGTAGTAGCTCCTTCAGTCTTGTTCCAATTCTCCAGAGGAATGCTTTCAACTTTTCCAGTTCAGATGATCCTTCCTGTGGGTTTGCTACTACAGCTTCATTATTTTGAGATATGTTCTTTCTATCCAGTTTGTTGAAGATTTTTATTATTAATCCATGCTGGATGTTATTGAATCTTTTTTCTGCATCTATTGATATGGTTATTGTTTTTATTTATGTTTATGTGCTGAATCACATTTAGTGATTCATTTATATTAAACCATCCCTGCGTATCTGGGATAAAATCAATTTGATCATGATGAATAATCATTTTGATGTGGTATTGACTTGCTTTGCTAGTATTTTGTTGAGGAATTTTTAACCTATATTCATGAGAGATACTCATCTGTAGTTTTCTTTTCCTGTTTTTTCCTTTCCTGGCTTTTGTACCTAGGTGATACTGGATTTATAAAATGACTTAGGGAGGGTTCCTTTCTTCTCAATGCTGTGGAAAAGTTTTAGTAGAATTGATGCCATTTTTTCTTTGTTGTTCTAGTAGAATTCAGTTATAAATCCATATGGTCCATGACTTTTTATGTTGGTAGAGTTTTTATTATTGCTGTAATCTTACTGATCATTGTTGATCTGCTCAGGATTTCTGTTTCTTTTTGATTCAAACTTGGGAGGCAGGATATTTCCAAAAAATTATCCATTTCCTCTTGATTTTCTACTTTGTGTGCCTAGAACTTCTGTTAGTCATAGATAATACGTATTTCTCACATATCATTTATATTATCTTCTTTTTCATTTATGATTGAGTTTATTTGAGACTTTTCTATTTCTGGTCAATCTAACTGGTGGCCTATTGGTTTTGCTTGATTGTTGTTCGGGGGGATTCAATTTCATTTAATGCAGAAACTCTGATAATTTTTATTTCTTTCTTCTTCCAACTTTGATTGGTTTGTTCTTCCTTCTCTAGCTCCTTGAGATGTGCTGCGAACTTGTTAATTTGTCTTCTTTCTGTTTTTCTTTTTTTTAAGTAAGCATGTGTGGCTATTATTTGCCCTCTTAATCGTGCATCATATCCCACAGATTTTTAGATGATTTTATCATATTTGCCAATCACTTCAAAAAATAGTTTGAATTTAATATTTTACTTTCATCATTGACTCCAAAGGATCATTTAGCACCAGGTTTTAAATTTCTATGACATTGTGTAAATTTGAGAGTTCTTCTTGGAATTTATTTCTAGTTTTATCCCATTGCAATGCAAGAAGATACATGGTTTCATTTTGATTGTTCTGAATGTGCTTAGATTTGTTTTGTTGCCTAACATATATGATCTATCTCAGATGTCCCAAGTGTTGCTGAGAAAAATGTTCTATAAATTTGTGTTTATTTTAGAGTCCCATGTAAGTCCAGTGTTTCACTGTTCATTTTATGCCTTGATTATCTGTCTAGTACTGTCAGTGGAGTCTTGAAGTCTCTGGCAATGCTATTGTTTATTCCTTTCCTTAGATCAGGTAGAATTTATGTTATGAATCTGGGAGCTTCTGTGTTGGATGCCTATATATTTACAATTGTTGTTATCTTCTCATTGAGTTATTTCCTTTATCAATATATGCATATAATGACTTTCTTGGTCTGTTTTAACCATTGTTGATTTAGAGTCTATTTTACCTGAGAATTGCTACACCTGCTCACTTTCAGATTACATTTACATGCAATATTTTTTCCATTCCTTTAACTTGAGATTGAGCGTTCTTGTGAGGTAAATGGGTTTCTTTGAGACAGCTTATGTTTGGGATGTGATTTTTTTCTTCCATTCAGCCAATCTATATCTTTTAAATGAAGCCTTGACTGTTTCCATTCAGTATAAGCATAGATGTCTGAGATGTTGTTCTGTTCATCATGCTGAATGATATTTTGTTGTTTTATGTTCCCTATTGCGCTACTGTTTTATAAGATCTCTAGGCTTTGATATTCTGATGCTTTTATGCTGGTGAGTATTGACTGTTTTGTTCCATGCATAGAACACTTTTGAGCATTTCCTATAGTAGGTCAGTAATGAAAAATTCTCCTAGTGTTTTCTTATCTGAGAAAGACTGAGTTCTTCCTTCATTTATGAAATTTAGCTTTGTAGAATCCAAAATTCTCAGCTGACATTTATTCTGTTTAAGAAGACTAAAAAGGAGACTCTATGCACTTTTGGTCTGCAGTGGTCTTTGCTGTTATTCTTATGGATGTCTTTGTAAAGTTGTTGCTTTTCCTTTATTTTGACTTTGGCCTGACTGATGATTATGTGTCATGTCTTATTTGCTATGAATATTCCAGGTGTTCAATGAGTATCTTGTATCTAGATATCTAAATCCCTCACTACATTTATGTCTTCACACAATAACTGAGAAAATGTGGTAAAGGCTATGTTAACCAGTTTCATGAAAGTATTTCAAATTGTATATTCAACCAGCACATTGTACCCCATAATTGCATTAATGTACACAGCTATGATTTAATAATAAATAAATAAATAAATAAATAAATCCCTTACTACACCAAGAAAGTTTTGTTAATTACCTGCTCAAGTAAGTTTTCCACCTTTTTCCCTCTTTTCCCTCAGGATACCTATGATTCTTCCATTAGTTCATTTTACATAGTGTCTGAGTGATTTTTCATTCTTCATTATTTGTTCTACACATTTGACTGAGTAGGTTAATTTGAAAGTCTTGTCTTTAAGCTCGGAAATTTTTTTCTTCTGCTTGGTTTAGACTATTGTTAAAGCTTTCTTCCATATTTTAAATTCTCTGAATGACTCATTTCTTTAAATTCTGTTATATCTTTTTATGTTGTCTCTATACACAATTTTATATTTATGCCTTGAATTACTTATTTATTTATTTATTTTGCTTTTCAACTATCTTATCAATTACATTCTTATTATTTGCTATCCATATTCAAAAATCCTTCTGATTTGGTGCATCCCTGGAGACCTATTGTGATCCTTTGAAGGTGTCAAAATAACATTTTTGGTGGGTTGGTAACCAAGTGACTATTGGAAATTTGGGGAATGGTGGTGAACCTTTCCTTCTCCAAGGAGATGGGTGGCAAAGGAGTTAGCTCTTCTAGAGTCTCCCCATGGGGGTGACAATGGCTGCTGTGTGAAGCTATTTAGATGGTGACTGTGAATGCAAAAGCTATCAGTGCTTGATACACCCAAGTCTAGGAGTTAATAGTGGTATACAGCAGAGGACAGCTGAGTTGTCAGGGAAGTTGCAGGGTCCCACAGGTGCATTGTGTTAACTTTAGTTTTTATGCTCATATCTTTTTGTGTTTATATGACTATTATAAACCAAGCTAATGTGTCAGACTGGTCAGCTTTTCATAATAGGAAAATATCTAAATTTTAGAGGCCAAAAATAAAGACAACTGTGCTCCTTGTTACTCATTACTTTGTTTTCTAAATTTATATGTCTCAATAAATATATGAAGGTTCATTAAGTTATAAAAACAGGTACATGAGGTTATAAAAATAAATTTTAGGCCATTGTGAATAGGTCAAGAAGAATTTGCCACTTTTTATCTGATGGAAACCTTTCACTCATTGCTAAAACTAATACTTTTTTTAAAAGTGCCACTGACACAGTGTATTTTATGTATGTTTGATATGCTGGTAGAGACTTATAAGTTGGTGGTATTGTTTGATAATTTGTTAGCCTAACTGCCACTGTCTTAAACAATGTAGCAAGAGATGTTACACATTTTACTTTAGTATGTAAACCACAGAAGGACAAAATTAGGCAGTGTGCCATTTCATATTTATTACTCCCTTACATATAGTACATTACAATGCAGACATAATGCTTGGCTGGAATTGGGCACATTAGAGCAGCTGAGGAGAAATTCTTTTTTTTTTTTTTTTTTTTTGACATGGAGCCTCAAGCTATCCCCCTGGGTAGAGTGCCATGGCATCACAGCTCATAGCAACCTCCAAATCCTGGGCTCAAGCAAGTCTCCTGCCTCAGCCTCCCAAGTAGCTGGGACCACAGGCTCCCGCCACAAGCCCGGCCATTTTTTGGTTGCAGCCATCATTGTTGTTTGGTGGGCCTGGGCTGGGGATTCGAACCCGCCACATTAGGTGTACGTGGCTGGCACCTTAGCTGATTGAGCCACAGGCACCGAGCCAGGAGAAATTCTATTAATCAGTTTTCCATTGGTCAATGTTCCAGGTAAAAATAAAATTAAAACACTGAGGCTTTTTTTTTTGAGTGAGTGTGTAGGTGTGTGTGTGAATAGTATGATTTATATTAAATATGGTTTATTGTTAAAATACAATTGGCAGGGCAGCGCTCGTGGCTCAGTAGGTACGGCTCCAGCCCCATATACTGAGGTTGGCACGTTCAAACCTGGCCCCAGACAAACTACAACAAAAAAATAGCCATCCTTTGTGGTGGGCTCCTGTAGTCCCAGCCACTCAGGAGGCTGAGGCAAGAGAATTGCCTAAGCCCAGGAGTTGGAGGTTGCTGTGAGCTGTGTGATGCCATGGTACTCTACCGAGGGTAATAAAGTGAGACTCTGTCTCTACAAAAAAAAAAAAAAACAATTGGCAATTCTGAAGTTTCATAAGTATGAAATGTGTAGAACATTGTCTTAATAATCAGAAAAGAAGTTATGTGAAGTTATTATTAAATTTTATAAATGTTTTAAATATATAATTTAACAAAATTGATATCATGCCCTCTAAAATATTAACATGCAAACAATTTCTAAAATGTTGGTAAAACATACCTAGAAAAACAGTTTATTTTTTAAAATATAATGAAATACATAAAAACCTATAAGATCATATTTTGGTACCGTGACCATGATATTCTGAAATAGTTAACTCATTTTTTTTTTTTTTTGGTTTCGATCAATGCCAACAAAACCAAGATTGTACATTTGTTTCTTATGAGCTAATTTGCTTACACTTTAAAAACAATCCCTGTTCCAGGCTTATAGATTTCACCTTCCATACTAGTTAACTGGTTCACAATTATATTTCAATGTTCATAAAGGAGGGCTCAATCTAGGCATAGTTCTTTATCTGGAAAATAATTCAATGTACATGCTTAGTGAGGGAGGTTAAGCAATACTATTTTTCTATGGAAAGAGCAGTATACACAATTTGATTAGTGTGTGACATGTAGCCTTCATTATCTTTAATTTTACTGTTTTTAATATATTAGTACATAAAATCTATGCTGTCCACACTGAGACATTCAATGGCTTAAGGAAGAAAGTATTGTATTAACTAGGTTTATAATGCAGCCCAAAGCTATTCTCACAATTGAGTATGGTAAGAGGAAGAAATGGGTCTAACTTCTTTCCTGTAAAACTCTTCAGGAATTGTTATCCAAAGACATAGCTCTGGGCCTTAAAGCTTAATGACTAAATCAGTTATCACTGAGTTGGAAAAGCACTACAAGGCCTCTTTTACTATCCTGGAAGGAGACATGTTTACAGCTCCTAAAATGCATTTGGTTTTGAAAAGAGAAGTGCCTGTGGCTAGTGAATAGGGTAGGGCACTGGCCCCATATACTGAGGGTGGCAGGTTCAAACCCGGCCCCAGCCAAACTGCAACAACAACAACAAAAATCTGGGTGCTGTGGCGGCTGCCTGTAGCCTTAGCTACTCGGGAGACTAAGGCACGAGAATTACCTAAGCCCAAAAGCTGAAGGTTGCTTCTGTGAGCTGTGACACTACAACCCTCTACAGAGGGTAACAAAGTAAGATGCTGTCTCTAAAAAAGAAAAAAAAAGAGATAGTACCTCTGTAACATAAATTTGTTGTAGAAATTAATAATCACCCACTTTTGTTAGTTTTAAGACGTCTATTATTTGCCTCTATGTCCAGTCTTTATAAACATCTATTTGTATTGACTAAAATAATACTCATAATGCACTATATCAACAGTGTATATGTACTTTGTATCTATACTGAAAATTAGTTTTAGCTGAAGCACATAAATCAAATCAGGAAAGGAGTTGCCCACGAAAAAGCTAAAATCAAATTCTGTAAGTTCATTAATCATTTTTTTCTCTGTCTACCTGCTAAAAATTAGTATTCACCTATAGTGAATAAAGGAATATACCTGAAAAAAATTCAGTAAATAAATGGTGTGCTTTTTTCCCCCCCATACTGATGTTTTAATCTTGGTTGCAAGAATATCACCAAAGTTATTGGGGTTTGGGGGACAATATATAGTGATTTATTTAAGACAATAAGTAATGATCTTGATAGCAGACAAGTATGTTACTGAACAAGTAAAATAGTCAGAAAAACATGTTCTTTTTTTGAGGGGGTTACTCATTTAGATAACCCATATTCACATAATTTACTCCGCATTTATACTCAACAAACCTAATTCTATTCACCTTCAAATTTCTGTATGACTGCCTATTGAAATTCAGTCCTTTATGCATTTTGACCTTTTCAAGAAAGCCAGCTTCATAGTGAATTGTGGTGCATTAGGAAAGTAAACACATTCAGTACTTGTTATTCAATGGGTTTGGATTTAGAAAGTCATTGTCAATAGGTTAATCCTTTTGTACAGACAGTCTCTTTGGTTAAGAGGCATCTTAAACAAATAAAGGTTTTACCAAAATGCTAATTTCTGAGCATTTCTGTCATCTCTCACAGAATAAATCTCAGCAGAGGCCTTCAAATTGGCTATCTCTACTTTGTATTCATTTCCCATAAGCAGAATTTCAAAAAAGAACTCTAATGTACATAAGTCTAGTCAGAGGTTACTTGTAACCAAGCTCAAAAAAATCATTAGAACTTTTGACTTTCATCCACTTATTTACTGTTACACAATTGTACTTAAGCAATAAAGGAGGTACCTATTTTGATAACATATTCAGAGATCACCAAAGTAAAATATAATTAAAATCACGTCATCAATTTGCACTTTAAAAGTTTTCCTATGATACATGTGATTGCTAAATTAAAAAAATACATCTGGACTTAGGTAAGGAGAAAGTTTATTCGAAAACACTGTTGCAATAGGGGATGGGGAATGCCTTACCAGAAGATTTTAAAGCTTCTCAAAAGGAAAAGAATTTTCCTTTTATAATGAGGAGAAGCCAAGGCTGGAAAGAACGAAATCCAACAGTTGATCAGAAAACATGTTTCTTTGCAGTTAGCCAGTATTCGGGAGGAGTCCTTAAGAATGAGGGTGATTATTGATTTTAAGTCTCAATTTGGCTGGGCTACAGTGCCCAGATATTCTGTCAAACACTATTTTGAATGTTTCTGTGTGGGCATTTTAGGATGATCTTAACATTAAGTCAGTGGACTTTGAATAA
Source organism: Galagoides demidoff (assembly GCA_963574575.1). Taxonomy (NCBI): domain Eukaryota; kingdom Metazoa; phylum Chordata; class Mammalia; order Primates; family Galagidae; genus Galagoides; species Galagoides demidoff. The sequence continues at coordinate 9,788 of CAUYQV010055330.1, forward strand.
AGTTGATTGCCCTCCATCATGTTGGTGAGTTCATACAATTCGTCAATGGCCAGAATGGACTAAAAGACAGACCTCACACAAGAAAGAGGGAATTCTCCCAGCAAATGTCCCTTGGACTTGGAACATACCATTGGCTTTCCTGGGTCTTCAGCATGAGTGAGTGTCTTTTGAACTGAACTGTAACATTGGCTCTTCCCTGGGTGTCCAGTGATCTGGTTCACTCTGCAAATTTTGAAATTGCTAGCCTCCATAATTTCATGAGCCAGGTCTTTAAAATAAATCATCTAGCTATAGCTCTCTCTGTGGTGCAATAGGAAAGGAGAGAGAGAGAGAGAGAAAGAGAGAGAAAGAGAGAGAAAGAGAACTTATTTTAAAGAACTGGCTAATGAAATAATGGAGGGTAGCAATTCCAAAATTTGCAGAGAAAGAGAGGGAGGGAATACACACACACACACACATTCTACTGGTTGTATTTCTCTGGAGAACCCAATAAAAGGAGCTATTGTACATTCCAGTGTTGGCTAAGACTAAAAATGGGTCCAAACTGAGTCTTGTGGGAAAAGAAAAGCTTGCACTGTGGTCAAGACAAGTATTTATTCTTATTCATGGTTGGACACAAGCAGTTACTTAATCATTTGTGAGGCAAAAATGGCAATTTGGATGGTATGTGCCTGGCCTTGTCCTAAGTAAGCAAGGGGCTTATCTAAGAGTCTCATCTAAGTGTTTAAGTCACATTGGAAAATGGGGCTCTTTGCTGTAAATTTTTTCCTCGGAAACAAAAGTGAGATGACTGATTTGCCTGTCATTGTTTTTAAGGAACACAGTATACAGGCAAATTCATCAGTGTTATGATTGTTTAAAAAGTTTATATAAACAACATTGTTTATTTCATAATTGTCATGCATTTTTACAATCAAGTATATAACCCTATTGGGAAGTCCAATAATTAATTTTATATTATTTATGATATCATTAATTATGTTTATCATATACTTTCTCATTTATCAGTAATATCATTGTGCTTAAAAAATCCTTATTAGACAAAGTGTCTTATAGTGAATATAGCATGTATTCTGGGAAACTTGGGTTTGAAACCTCCATTTATTTGTTGTGCAAATTTTGTCATCATTTTATAAAAGTAGAAATATACTTAGTACCTACCTTATAGTTTTTATGGTATGAAATCCAATTATATGCAAGCCCTGAGAAATAAGTCCTCAATAAATGATAGCATTTCCCCCATTTTATTCCTTTCCTTTCCTTCCATAAGGCAGCTATATTCCATGACTAACACATTATGAATATTGAGCATGAAGTGCAGTATTTAACTGGTGTGAGAGGAAAGTCAACGGGCTGAAAACTGGACTCTAAACATCCTATCTCCCAATAAGAAAACTGACAAAGGATGCTACTCGTACTATAAAATAGATTTGACTTCCAAAGAACAATTTTGATAATAGTAATAATCTGACAATTTTTCTTGACATCGTCACCGTCATTCGTCAGCATTATAATATGGATGACCTGTGAAAGCACTAAGTAAAGGAAGGCAAATACAAAGATCATATGAAATATTCAGAATAGGCTTATTGATATAGAAAAAAAATGATAAAGTAGATTAGTGCCCAGGGATGAAGGGAAGAAGAAACAGAGAATCCTGCTAATGGCGAGTTGAAAAGTAACTGCTTTAAGTACATAAGTGTTTCCTTTCTGAGTGGAGAATATGTCCTAGAACTAGATAGTAGTTACGGTTGCATGAGTTTGGTGGCTAAATATGATTTATTTGTACCCTTTTACAGTGGTAAATTTTATGATATATGAACTTATCTCAGTAAAGGAGAAGGACAATGAAGTGAGCTACTGACTTCATTGTGACCTCAGTACCAGGCCTTCCCCAGAAACCCAGACTTCAAGCCTGCCGAGCTCCAGGCTGGCCCTCATATTTCCAGGCTCCATGTCTGCCCTTATGACTCCAGGCTCCAGGTCAGGCCCACTGACAGAAAGAAGTACGTTATCACCTGTGACCCCTGGTTCCAGGCTTGCTTTACTACCAGGCTAGCTCTCATGTCTTTAGGCTTCCAGCCTATTCCTGTGGCCCTAGACTTTAGGGGACCCCAGGTCTAGGTTTGCTCTAGCAGCTTAGGATCCAGGTTCATCCCAGTAGACCCTGGCACTGAGTCAACTGCCCTGGGTCCAGCATCTAGGTCCATACCCACACAATCTTCTTAACATTGGTCTGGGCAATGATTATTTTTACATATGATACCAAAAATATAGGCAATGAAAGAAAAGATAAGCAAGTGGGATTGCATCAAATTAAAAAGCTTCTGCACCACAAAGCAGACAATTCAGTGAAGAATAACCTGCTAATGGGAGAAAATATTTTCAGAATGCACTCTTGATCAGAGGTTAATATTCAAAATGTATAAAAATATGATATATGACATTTTATTTACCTATAAATGAATATTCTTCAGCCTAAAAAAACGAAATTCTGTCATTTTTGATAATACAGATGAAGTTGGAAGAAACTATACTGAGTAAAGTGTGACAGGCACATAAGAACAAATACTACATGATGACCTCCCTTATATGTGGAATCTAAAATAGTCAAAATAGAGAGTAGAATGGTGATTACCAATCAGAATGGAGAATTGGGAAGATGTTGGTCCAAGTTAGAAAAATTTATTTAAACAGGAAGAATAAGTTCAAGAGATCTATTGTACAATATATTGGCTAAATTAATAACACTGTATTGTATAGCTAAAAATTCCTCAGAGAGTAGATTTTAAGTCTTCTCACCCGAAAATAATGTGAGGTAATGCATATGTTAATGAGCTAGGCATTCCAGAGTGTATACACATATGGAGACATCATGTTACAAACCATAAATATATAAATCGTTTATTGGTCAATTAAAACCGTAGACAATTAAAAACAAGAGAAAATTGTCAAATGACACATCTGATAAAGGATTTTTATCCAAAATATGCAAAGAACATTCAAAACCCAACAATAAGGAAACAAGCCAATGATAAAATAACCCAGACCTTAAGAGATACCTCGTCAAAGACATACAGACAGCAAATAAAGATGTACCAAGATGATTGGTACCAAGGGAAATGAAAATTAAAGTGAGATACAACTAGAGGCCTGTTAGATTGACCAAAACACAGAACATTGACAATCCCAAATGCTGACAAGGATGTGAAGGAACAAAAACTATCATTCACTGCTGATGGGAATACAAAACGGTACAGCCACATTGGAAGACAATTTGGCAATTATTTACAAATCTAAATATACTCCAACCATAAATTTCAGCAACTACGTTCCTTTGTATCTACTCAAATATTTGAAAATTTATGTTCCTACGAAAACTTAAACATGGCTGTTTGCAGCAATTTTATTAATAAGGGACAAAGCATGTAGGCAAATGATCTCTAGTAAGTGAATGGATAAATCAATTGTTCATCCCAATGATAGAATATTAATCATCACTAAAAAGAAATGAGTTATTGCACTGTTAAAAGGACATGGAGAGAATTTAAATCTATATTACCAAGTAAAAGAAGCCAATCGGGAAAAGGTACAAACTGTATGATTCCAACTATATGATATTATACAAAAGTCAAAACTATTAAAACAGTCAAAAAATCAGTGGTTGCCAGAGGTTATAGGGGAGAAAGGGGTGGATCAATGAAGCACAGGACATTTTTAGGGGTAGTGAAATCATTCAGTATGATACTTTAATGGTGGATGCGTGCCATCATATATTTGTAGGACACATAGCATATCACCAAGAGTGAATCCTAATGTAAACTGTGGTCTCTGGGTGATAAAGATGTGTCACTGTAGGTTTATCAGTTGTAATAAATGTGCCACTCTGTTGGGGGATTTGACAATGGGGAAAGTATGCATGTGTGGAGGAGATATAAGGGATACTTAAAACCTCTGCGCTTACATTCAATTTTGCTGGGAGCCCCAAGTTGTTCTAAAATAAATCATTATTTTTTTAATTAAAACCTGTGCTCCTTGAAATGCATGGATTAAAAAATGAAAAAAGAAGTCAAAGACTGAAAGAAAATATCTGCAATTCACATATCTTACAAATGACTTTTCTCCAAAATATTTAAAGAACTCTGAAGCAAGTACACAGCCCAATGAAAAACATGCACAACAATTATTTCTTTGAAAATTATCAGATCCTCATAAACTTTTGCTTATTTTCCAAAGAAAAAGTGTACCCGAGGGTTGACAGTATTTGTTCACATTTACCCTTTTCACTTGAATTTATAGGACTAGAGAGATCTTAGAGTATTTTCCCTGCTTTTCTAGCTTTGGATTTTTTTCCTGCCCCCTCTCCTTTGAATGAATGATTTTTTTCCCTAGATTCTTGTCACTCTAACCCAATTAGGACTGTGGAGAATGTGCCTTCAAGTGAGTGCACATTCCCCCTATATCAGTTGCATAAGGGGTTCTATAATCTTTTCCAGCCAGCCTAGACTTGGCTCTTACAGGTTGGTCAGGAACTTTATCTGAAATCTTCTTACTGATGTTTAACTGTATTTGACTCAGTAAGAAACTACTTGTATCTCCTGTATCACTATAGGCAATTGAGTTTCCCTAGATTTTATGTTTGTTGGTTGCCCTGTGACCTCAGCTTTCCGATGGGATCAAGAAAATTTGTGAATTTCCAGTTTCTCTAGAGTTTTGTTAGTGTTGTGAGGGAGAAAATGATGTTCTTCCCAGGGTTTTACATCTCAAGAGGAAACCAGAACGTCTGCATAGTTTTAAGTGTATGTTTTGTACAATAAATAATATCCTATTATACAATTGAATGCCAGGCACTGTGCAAGGCATTTCACATATGGAACACTACTTAATCTGCACATCAGTTCATAAACTAGGGTATATCCTTATTTTAGAGGTAAATTTATGAGACTCAGGGAAATTATATAGCTTGTTCTTGGTAGTGGAGATATTAAATGAAAAAGCCTAAAATCAAGCCTGGTTCTGCCTGGTTTCTGTCTCTTTTTTATTTATCCTGTCTGCTATGGTATATTGGTTCTATTTAGGAGTTGGGATAATTGAATCTCCAGTCTCCTGCATTGCTACTTGGTAAGAAATCTAACATTTCTTAAAAATGACAGGAGGTTAAAGGGGAATGTAGAGAGCTAAGTAAGAACTCATCTGTGTTGGTAGTGCTAAGTCTAAGGATTTCATAGTAGGAGTTTGACTTTTGACATCTCTCTCTAGGTGAGCTAGCAGAGATAGGTCTTTGCAAATGAGAACTTTGCAACAAAAAAATTAATATGACCAATCACTTACATCACAAATGACTGCTTTTCCCCAAGAACCAAAGGCATTTTGGATTAGTAACAGATTGAAGAATGAAATAGCAATCATCATAGTGTCTAAGCCCAGCTGCTAAACCTGGAGAGGTTAGGTCCACATCAACATCTGCCAAGTAAAGCTCTTTGTTTGTAAATCTGTATGATGATATAGTGTTTTATTGTCAATTTAAATGAGGGATATATTTGCCATGGCCAAAATTGAAAACATATTGGCATACCTAGCTGATTTAGAAAACAGGCAAAAAAAAAATGTTGCTGCCTTTAAAAAAAGTGCAGGTGTGCATATATTTTAAACAACAACACAGGGTTCATGTTTTCCACATAATGCCTCTGGCTATATTGATTGGCTCTTCCATTTGAACAACCATTCAGTGGGACCTACATGAAATATGATCAATGAGCTTGTATAAGTTAAGAGTAATAAACAGAAGAGTTTGATAGATTAATTCTGGAAATCTTCCTTACTAGCTGCAAAAACTTGCCAAATTACTCAATTTCTCTGTCCCTCACTTTCTCATCTGTAAATGGAGACTGATATTAGTAACTAGCCTTATGATGGCTGAAAATTAAAGGTATCAAAACATGTAAAGCATTTAAAACAGAGCCAGAACCCTGTTAAGTATTATGCAAGTGTTAGCTGCTTATGGGTGCTATTATTATTTTTTTTTTTTGAGACGGAGCCTCAAGCTATCCCCCTGGGTAGAGTGCCATGGCATCACAGCTCATAGCAACCTCCAACTCCTGGGCTCAAGCGAGTCTCCTGCCTCCGCCTCCCAAGTAGCTGGGACCACAG
>CAUYQV010055333.1:0-23012 GCA_963574575.1 Galagoides demidoff
GTGTACATTGGATACTTTTTCTTCCATTCCTGAGACACTTTGCTAAGAAGCACATTTTCCAGTTCCATCCATGTAAACATGAAGGAGGTAAAGTCTTCGTTTTTCTTTAGGGCTGCATAGTATTCCATGGTGTACATATACCACAGTTTATTGAGCCATTCGTGGATCGATGGACACTTGGGCTTTTTCCATGATCTGGAAATTATGAATTGGGCTGCAATAAACATTCTGATACAAACATCTTTATTGAAATGTGATTTTTTATCTTCTGGGTATATACCTAATAATGGAATTGTAGGGTCGAAAGTCATCTGGAACACACTTAGAGAGCTAAAAATAGACCTGCCATTCGACCCTACAATTCCATTGTTGAATATTTTTGCATCAATATTCGTTAGTGATATTGGACTATAATTTTCTTTTCTTTTTGGGTCTATTCTTGGTTTGGGGATCAAGGTGATGTTTGCTTCATAGAATGTGTTGGGTGGTATTCCGTCTTTTTCTATATTTTGGAAAAGGTTGAGTAATATAGGTACTAGTTCCTCTGTAAAGGTCTGGTAGAATTCTGAGGTGAAGCCATCTGGTCCTGGGCTTTCCTTTTTAGGGAGATTTTGTATAGTTGATGCTATTTCAGAACTTGATATAGGTCTGTTCAACATTTCCACTTCATTCTGGCTAAGTCTTGGGAGATGATGTGCTTCCAAGTAGTGGTCTATTTCCTTTAGATTGTCATATTTCTGAGAATAAAGTTTCTTATAATATTCATTAAGAATTTTTTGAATTTTTAAAGGGTCTGTTGTTATTTCATCTTACCATTTCTGATTGACAAGATTAGAGATTTTATTCTTTTTTCTTGGTTAGGCTGGCCAAAGGTTTATCAATTTTGTTGACTTTTTCAAAAAACCAAGTTTTTGATTTATTGATCTGTTCTATGATCCTTTTGTTTTCAATCTCATTTAATTCTACTCTAATTTTGGTTATTTCTTTTCTTATGCTGGATTTGTGATTGGAATGTTCTTCCTTTTCTAGCTGCTTGAGATGTCACATTAAATTGTTAACCCTCTCTTTCTGTTATCTTGAGGAAGGCTTGCAATGCTATGATTTTCCCTCTTAGGACTGCCTTTGCAGTATTGTAGAGGATCTGATAACTCGTGTCTTCAGTGTCGTTTGTTCTAAAAATTTGGTAATTTCCTTCTTGATCTCGTCTCTGACCCATCTATCATTTAGCATAAGGTTATTTAGCTTTCATGTTTTTGTATCAGGCTGCAGATTCCTGTTGTTACTGAGTTCAACTTTTATTCCATGATGATCCGAAAAGATGCATGGAATAATTTCTATTCCCTTAAATTTGCTGAGGTTAGATTTGTGGCCTAAGATGTGATTGATTTTGGAGTATGTTCCATGTACTGATGAGAAAAATGTGTATTCAGTTTTGTTAGGATGTTAAGTTGAATAGTTAAATTTAAATCTAAGATTTCTTTGCTAAGCTTCTTATTGGAGGATTTATCGAACACTGCCGAAGGAGTGTTAAAATCTCTTACCATGATGGAGCTGGGAGAGATCAAATTGCTCATGCCAGTTAGAGTCTTTTTATAATTTGAGGTGCATTCTGGTTGGGTGCATAGATATTGATAATTGAGATCTCATCATATTGAGTATTGCCTTTAACAAATATAAAGTGACCATCTTTATCCTTGGTTACTTTTGTTTGTTTAAAACCTATTTTATCTGTGAATAAAATTGCAGCACCTGCTTTTTTCTGCTTTCCATTAGCCTGGAATATAGATGACCATCCCTTCACCCTGAGTCTATGTTTATCTTTTAAGGTAAGATGAGATTCTTGTATACAACAGATGTATGGTCTGAGTTTCTGTATCCAATCAGCCAACCTGTGCCTCTTTAGGGGACAGTTTAAGCCTTTCACTTTGATTGAAATTATTGATAAGCCTGATAAAATTTTAGGTATTGAGTTATTTGAAAGTCCAGTGGACATTTTTAATCCTTTTGCCACTGTGGAAGTTGGAATTTGATCAGTAGTTTCTGAGTGAGTTTACTTTTGTGGTGGAGGATTGCATTGGTCATTATGGGGGATAGGTCTGAGAATATCCTGGAGAGCTGGTTTAGTTATGGCAAATTTCTTCAATATATGAATGTCATTAAGGTATTAATTTCTCCATCATAAATTAAACTCAATTTAGGTGGATACAGGATCCTGGGCTGAAAGTTGTTTTGTTTTAGGAGATTAAATGTTGGTGACCACCCTCGTCTGGCCTGAAAGGTTTTGGCAGAGAGAGCTGCAGTTATTCTTATATTCTTCCCCTTGTAGGTTATGGTTTTCTTACATCTCGCTACTTTCAAGATTTTGTCTTTCATATTAACTGTAGTGAATTATGATGTGTCTGGGGGATGTCTTATTGGGGTTGAATCATGGTGGGGTTCTGACGCTGTCTACAATCTGAATTTCAGAATCTCCTGACATATCTGGAAAGTTCTCTTTCATAATTTCATAAATAAGAGCCTCTGTGGTTTGTGAAGCAACTTCATTGCCTCCAGGGATTCATATAACGTGAATATTAGTTTTCTTTGAATTATTCCGGAGCTCTCTTAGAGAATGATCTGTTTTTGCTTTCCATTTCTGATCCTCTTTGGATGCTTGGGCATATTCAGAAGCTTTGTCTTCTACATCTGAGATCCTTTCTTCTGCCTTCTGCACTCTGTTACCAAGAGATTCTACCATATTTTTCAGATCTCTGAGGGCTGCAATTTCTTGTCTTAATGTTTCAAAGTCTTTGGTGGTTTTGTCTGTGAATTTGTTGAATTCTTGAGTGAACTTTTGGAATTCTCCTTGAATTTCTAGTTCTATCTTTGCCTCTATTCTGTTAATTTTATTTGCAATCCAAATTCTGAATTCATTTTCTGACATCTTAGCCATTTGTTTATAAAGGGGATCTTTAATTTTGCCTGCCACATCCTTTCTTGGGGGGGAGGGGGTTGATCTACTCTGGTTATTCATATTACCAGAGCTTTTCTGCTGATTCCGCCCCATGATTATTTTACCCCATTTAACTTTTCCCCTTGAGGTTTGTCAAGGACTCGTATGGTGTTACGGCCTGAGAGACTGGGGACCTGCTTGGTGTGTTGGGGTTAAGTGGCTCTGTCTTATTTTCAGCTGGTCTCTGTCCTACCCTAGTGATTCAGTTACTCTTGGTTGAAGTCTGTGCTGTGGAGAAATACCAGCAATTAAGTCACCCCACCCCCCACAAACAACAACTGGGCAAGGAAAATCAAACCTTCTCTCAACCGTACACCTAGGGTGCCACTTAGGATAGACTTTGAGTGATTTTCCCGATTCAAGGGGTCCAAGTCAGTTGTCCCAGTGATCACCAGTCTCAGGTGGGAGAATTCAGATGTCTCTGGCAGCTAGATAAAAGGGGTCTGCTCGCAGCTCAGATATAACTTGCTCCACTGCTCCCTGAGGGCAAAAGGGACCCACCCAGCAAATGAGTTAGTCTGGGGAGCTTGGCACCTCCTTCCCCACCTTGCCCCCGGTCACTGGTAATCCCACAGGGCTGTGAAACAATTCACTCCATCAAACAACTGCTCCCGGGGTTTATGACTGCCACAGTCACCTGGAGATCTGAGTTTGGCAGAGTGAGATGAGGCCTGACAACCTTATTATAGGCTGGGGTAGTTCACTCAGTTCCAGCCCTATGCCTAGTTGATGTTGCTCAGCTAAATTCCTCTGCAGGTCAAACGCTGCTAGCACTGATAAGAAACTCAGCCCTGGGCAGCAAGCAATTAGAGTTTACACTCAGGTGTCAATTCCATCCTCTGCCTGCCCACACCCTTTGTCTGAGCTATATCCCCCTGAGGGTTAGGTGCTATTACGGTCAGATAAGTAGTCCCTGTAAGTCTGTGAGCTTCGAGTATTCTGTTCCCCACACTCCACCCAGGTCATTACTCACAGAATTTCCCAAATCCACTCTGCCAGTGGCTGTCACAGGAGAAAAATTCCCCAAACCTCTGGTTGCCCAGAGAGACAGTGCGTGTCTGTCTGGAATGGCCTTAGTTAGGGATACGAGCCCCTCCCTGTGCTGCAGCTGCCGCTCTCAGAATACCACCGCTCCTGTGTAGCTCCCTCTCAGCTGACCCACTTCTGCTCACTCTTGTGCCACAGAGTCAACACAGACCAGCACCAGCCCTTTCCCCCTCCACTCCTCTCAAGGAAATGCCCAAGAATCTTGGACTCCATGGGTGAGAAACCTCCAGACCTCGGGGTGAGAGTTGGGGGGGGAATCCTGGGAATTCAGATTTACAGGTAGGGAATATATACAGTTTTATACAGTTTTATGCCTGGCAGGAGGGTTCCATGGCACGCCAGCAGGGGTAAGAGGTTCATGTTTTAGGGGGTCTCTCCTGTGGGATAGAGTGGGAGGATATTTGAACTCTGCTCGCTTGTTTGTATGGAGTAAACTGCGAGCCCTTCTTGTGGTGGAGGGGACTCCCGTCCACTTGGTGGTGAATTTTGTACCTTTTGATTGTATTTTTGGGGTTGCAGCTCACCTCAGCAAGGTTGAAGTGCATTCTTCAATCTCTCTTGGCTCTGCTCCAAACCATCAGCTCCCTTGCTGAACTTCTGTCCTTTAAATCTTCTTCTGGACGGGAGCCTTTGTAAAAAGCTGGCTGCAGTCCGCCATCTTGTCTCTGCCCCCTGTATTTTGAATTTTAAAGCTGGCATTATGAGGTGGTATTTTTTATAGAGTTTTTTTTTTTCTAGACAGCTGTGGTTATGTGATGGTGTTATATTTCCTTGCTTTTTCATGTTTCCTGTGTCCTTCTATTGATATCTACACATTTCAAGTAAAAGTTATTGGTTCCAAATTTTTGAAATTGTATTTGAAGGGAGGATTTTTTTTTTCTTGAGGATGTTTATATATTGTAGGTTAAATAGTACAGTTTGGCTTTTTGTTGGGTGTCTGGATAATTTGATTTTTTTTTTCAGTTTTTGGCTGTAGCTGGGTTTGAACCTGCCACCTCCAGCATATGGGGCTGGTGCCCTACTCCTTTGAGCCACAGATGCCACCCCCAATAATTTGATCTTTATATGGTTTCTTTCGCAGTACATAGTGGTAGTGATATCTTTCATTTTCTTGGTGGCTTAGGGTACAGTTATTAGTTGATATTTTCTTTATAGGTGAGTAGATGCTTTTCTTTTACTAATTTTAGTATTCTTTCATTGTGGTGAAGTTTTTGTGGGTCTTTGAATGCCTGCTGAGCTACTCTTCAAACTCTGATGGTGGCAGTATTGGGTTTAGTTTTCCTGTTTTTAGTCCTTAGAGAATCTTGTACTGGCATTGGTATTGGTGAGTCCTGCAGTAGTGATTCTTAGACCTTTAGATGGCTTGCTCACAGGCTGTTGGTATGAGTAGTGTCCCGGGTTTGTGGATAAGTTATCAGGACCTTGGGCATCTGGTGTGATGTGGGTTTTAGCAGTTGTAATAGTGTAGCTACCTAGTATGATCTGAGTGGTCCATGTTGGTGTTACTGGTAGAACTGCAATAGGTTGGACTGGCTAGTTCTCAGTCTCACAGCTGTCCAAAGCAGGGCAGTGGTATTGTCCTACATATGCTTAGGAAAACTTGGTTTCCTCTTTCCCTTCATGGCCAGGTGGTGGCTCCAGCTATATCACCTTGAACTGGGTCTGAGGAGAAGGCTCAGTCGAGTGTAAATCCCTCCAAATGGTAGCAGTTGTGGGCCTGTAATCTGAGAGGGCAGGGCTGCTTCCTGGTGAGCAGTGTGGTAAACTGTGGGGATTGCAGTCCACTTGAGTCTTATTCTCATGGTGGCCTGTTGCAGGGCTGTATGTATTTTCCTAGGTATGCTTTAGGAAGCCTTGTTTTCCTATTCTGCTTTGGCCACGTGGTACTGCAGCTGTTTCAGCTTGAACTCAGCCTGAGAGCAGGGAATTTTCCAGCTTAAATTTCCAAAATGGTTCATTGGGCTTGTGACCAGAGAGAATGGATCCTCTTTGAGGCAAACAGTGTAGGCAAGTTGCTGGGGAGAGTGCTGTTCACTCACCACCTGATTGCACAGCAGCTGGTTGGTTGCAGGATGGTGGCTGTTATCCTGGCATTTGTAGTAGAAGTTGGAGAATGTGTTTGTGCATCCCCAGGGTCTAGACCAGTGGTTCTCAACCTTCCTAATGCTGCAGCCCTTTAATAAAGTTTCTGTGGGTTGAGACCCACAGGTTGAGAACCACTGGTCTAGACTTTCAGAATGATGCCAGCTGATGATGCTCTGGGCTTAGTTCCTATGGGAGTCTATGTGTGTTCCCTTTTTGGAGCATCATCCCTGTGTACCTTCTAGGCAGCTTCCTATGTTAAGCCCGAGGCTCACGTCATTGAGGGCACTCTCCTGTGGGCGAGATCATAAAATCTGTATGGAGTCCTGGGGGTTTCTTGCAGTATTGCCCTACGTCCAGGACTTCTCCTAGCTATCTGCCAGTCTCTGACCAGGCAAGCTGCCCTCAACCCTCTCCTTACTTTTGGTGCTTCCTGTCAATTCTCTGACAAATTATCTCTTATTAGTGGTTCTCAACCTTCCTAATGCTACGGCCCTTTAATACAGTTCCTGTGGGTCACGACAGGAGATTTAGAACCACTGCCTTAGATTAGCTGCTTTAAATATGAGTATCTGCTGACTATTCTAATTCCTTTCCGTGGAGAAAAGACATATTACCAGCATCTAGTCAGCCATATTCTTTTTTTTAGTTTTTGTGATAAATTCTAAGCTATGTCTTGTGTTTGAATATCTGCATCAATTATCAATGTTTCTTGGCACAAAATATACCTTAAAGACTTTTTTTTGCACCATAAAGCCTCGAATTCTACCTATATATTTCTGAATTATATTTTCCTTTGTTTTGTAGTCATTTTGATATTCTAAATATGCATGTATTGGATTCCTTTTGCTGTCTTCTTGGTGATTTTCTCTCTAATCTCTTTTCAAATTTGTGTTTGATGTTTTTTAAACAGTTTGGGAGAAATGTCAGATATTAGCTTCATGAATATTGCTTTTTTTCCTATTCTTCTTTTAAGCAATAGAATTGTAAATTTTTAAAGATTTTATGATCAAGTTCCACATGTCTCTTATTCTCTTTTATCCTCTCTTTAGTTTAGGCATTTTCTGTTGATTTGTCTTGAAGTTTCCTGTGTTCTGTTTTGCCTAATCTTATGTTAAACATTCATTGAGTTCTTAACTTTGTTTATTGAGTTTTTCATTATTAGAATGTCCATTTGACTCTTGTTTATAGGTTAAAACTTCCATTGAAATTCTACAACCCAGTACCTGTTTTTTTCTTCTTTTTTTCCCCTTAATTTAGCTGAATAATTATAGTTTAAAAAAATTCCTATTTGGGCCAGGCACAGTGGCTCATGCCTGTAATCCTAGCACTTTGGGAGACAAAAGTGGGAATATCACTTGAGCCTGAGAGTTTGAGACCAACATGTATGCTAAGCAACATAGCAAGATCTCATCTATAAAAAAAATAGAAAAATTAGCTGGGCATGGTGCCACATACTTGTATTCCCATTTACTTGGGACACTCAGGTAAGAGGATTGCTGGAGGCCAGGCATTTGAGGTTGCAGTGAGCTCTGTTGACACCATTTACTCTCTGTCAGTCAGTGAAGTGAGACCTTGTCATTAAAAGGAGAAACAAGACTTGTGTTTGGTGACATTGAGTTTTCTTCTGTTGTTTATTTTCTTTTTTATTCATATTTTCTGTTTGCTTTGCTATTGTGTATAAAATAATACTAGACGCTCCAGATGTAATTTTCCTGCAGAGTTTCCCTTTTCATTAAATAGATTGGAAAAGGGACTAATCATCTTAATCACAGCAGGGATTGAGGTGGTCAGCCTGTTTTGTAATTTAGTAAGTCTTGGTTCTGGTTCCCCTCACTTTCTATGGTATGACTTTCCTGGTCTTTTATTTGACTGATACATCATGGTATCTATAGTCCAGAAACACTGTAGGAGATCCACTTAAGTCCTTTAGAAATTTTTACGTTAGCACACCCTTAAATTTGGCAAATTCCTTGAGGGTAAGACTGGTGGTGTTTTTGTATTAGGACCCTTTTCTTGGCAGGTCTTTGTTTCCAAAACACTGTGATATTTAAAAAAAAATTATTCATTTATTTTTAGCTGGCCTGGGCCAGGTTCAAACCCATCAGCCTCGGTGCATGTGGCCAGTGCCCTAACCACTGCACTATGGGCACCCAGCTGAAATTTCATTCTGTGATAGCATTTGGTTTCTCTATGTCCTTGATGTTCTGCATAGCTCCAAAATTCAGCAAAGTCCTATGGGATCATGCCTTTAAGGCTTATTAAGTTTCCAGTTTATTACAGCAGTCCTGTGTGGCTGGTAAAAGCCTTGCTGGTTTCATTTTCTTTTAACAGCAACCCTTTGCTTGGATCAAACCCAAAGTTTAACCTGTATCCAGAATTAGCATACTCCCAAGGAAATAAAACAGCTAGCATTTATTAGCTTATATTGGAATGTTTTTTTCTTCTTTGGAATATTAAGTCATCTGGTGTTTGTTGCTTCTAAACTTCCCTAATTCTTTTAGAAATATATTTATAATTTAGTCATTTTTTTCTGATTGTTTTGGGAATGCTGTCCTGATGTTATGACACATTGTGTGTAATTTACATTTTATGTCCACTTTTCTACTTTCTATCTGCTTTTATTGTGCATTCTGTAGTGTTTATTTTTGTTGTACCCCTTCCAATTTTGTCTTCACTTTTGTTCTGCTTTTTTTCTCTTTTGAAAAAGTTATGTCTATTTTTGTCTCATTTCTCCCTTGTGTCCTACCATCTTTTTCCTGGGTTCTTGTGTTCATGCTTTGTGATTCTTTTTTATTGAGGCTTCATTATATTTTTAAAATTGATGATGAAGTGCTTGTTCATAACTTTTATCTGTTCCACTGCAAGTGATGAATATTCATTGTTGATAAATTTTGCTATTATTGTGTGCCATTGTTCATTTTGTATCTTTTTTTGAATGATTAAAGTTTTTATTTTTCTTTTCTTTTTTTTTTGTTTTATTAAATCATAGCTGGGTACATTAATGTAATCATGGGGTACAATGTGCTGGTTTTATATATAATTTGAAATATTTTCATCAAACTGGTTGACATAGCCTTCATGGTATTTTCTTAGTTATTGTGTTTAGACATTATATTCTACACCTAGTAAATTTCACATGTACCCTTGTAAGATGCACTGTAGGTGTGGTCCTACCAATTCCCCTCTCTCTACCCATCCTCCCTCACCCCTCCCTCTCTCATTTCCCCTTCTCCCCTTCATAAGAAAGCTATAAATTGGTTTCATAGTAGGGCTGAGTACATTGGATACATTTTCTTCCATTCTTGAGATACTTTGCTAAGAAGAATAAGTTCCAGCTCTATCCATCTAAACATGTAAGAGATAAAGTCTCTGTCTTTCTTTAAGGTGGCATAATATTCCATGGTGTACATATACCACAATTTATTAATCCATTCATGGGACGATGGGCACTTGGGCTTCATCCATGACTTAGCAATTATGAATTGGGCTGCAATAAGCATTTTGGTACAAATATCTTTGTTTTAATGTGATTTTTGGTCTTCTGGATATATACCTAGTAGAGGAATTGAAGGATCGAATGGCAGGTCTATTTTTAGATCTCTAAGTGTTCACCAAACATCTTTCCAAAAGGAACGTATTAGTTTGCATTCTCACCAGCAGTGTAGGAGTGCTCCCTTTTCTCCACATCCACGCCAACATCTCTGGTTTTAGGATTTTGTGATGTGGGCTAATCTATCACAAAGTAGTTTTGATTTGCATTTCTCTGATGATTAAGGATTATGAGCATTTTTTCATATGTTTGTAGGCCATGCACCTGTCTTCTTCAGGGAAGTTTTTCTTCAAGTTCCTTGCCCACCCTGAGATGGGATCACTTGCTCTTTTCTTGCTTATACATTTGAGTTCTCTGTGGATTCTAGTTATTAAACCTTTGTCAGAGACATAACCTGCAAATATCTTCTCCCATTCTGAGGGCCATCTGCTTGCTTTACGTACTGTGTTCTTGGCTGTGCAGAAGCTTTTTAGTTTGATCGGATTGTTCCAGTAGTGTATTTCTGATGTTGCTTCAATTGCCCAGGGTGGGGGTGGGGGTCCTCATCATAAAATATTTGCCCAGGCTGATTTGTTCAAGAGTTTTCCCTGTATTTTCTTCTAGTATTTTTATAGTTTCATGTTTTAAGTTTAAATCTTTAATCCAGTGAGAGTCTATCTTAGTTAATGGTGAAAGGTATTGGTCTAGTTTCTGTCTTCTACAGGTCACCAGCCAGTTCACCCAACACCATTTGTTAAATAGGGAATCTTTTCCTCACTGGATGTTTTTAATTGGCTTATCAAAGATAATAATGGTAAGTAGTTGGGTTCATCTCTTGGTTCTCTATTCTTTTCCATATATCTGTCTCTGTTTTTGTGCCAGTACCATGCTGCTTTGATCACTATCTATTTATAGTATAGTCTGAGGTCCGGTAGCATGATTCTTCCTGATTTATTTTTATTTCTGAGTAATGTTTTGGCTATTCAAGGTTTTTTCTGATTCCATATAAAATAAAGTATTATTTTTCCCCAGATCTTTAAAGTATAACAGTGGAGCTTAAATAGGGATTGCATTAAAATTGTATATTGCTTTGGGTAGTATGGACATTTCAACAATGTTGATTCTTCCCAGCCGTGAGAATGGTATGTTTTTCTATTTGTTAACATCTTCAGCTATTTCTTTTCTCAGAGTTTCATAGTTCTCTTTATAGAGATCTTTCACATCCTTTGTTAGGTAAACTTCCAAATATTTCATGTTCTTTGGCACTACTGTGAATAGAATAGAGTCCTTGACTGATTTTTCAGCTTGACTATTGTTGGTATATATAAAGGCTACCAATTTATGAGTGTTTATTTTGTAACCTGAGATGCTGCTGTATTCCTTGATCACTTTTAAGAGTTTTGTTGTGGAATCCCTGGTGTTTTCCAGAATACAATCATATTATCTGCAAAGAGTGAAAGTTTGCTCTCTTCTGACCCTATATGGATATCCTTGATTGCCTTTCTTCCCTAATTGCGAAGGCTAATACTTCCATTACAATATTAAAAAGCAGTGGAGACAATGGGAAACCTTGCCTGGTTCCTCATCTGAGTGGAAATGATTTCAATTTAACTCCATTCAATACGACATTGTCTGTTGGGTTGCGGTAGATGGCCTCTATCATTTTAAGAAATGTCCCTTCTATACCAGTTATCTTAAGTGTTCTGATCATGAAAGGATGCTAGATATTATCAAAAGCTTTTTCTGCATCAATTGAGAGAATAATAAGGTCTTTGTTTTTTTTTTTTTTGGTATGAAAGGTCTTTATTGGTGGGATAGGGAGGCTGCAGAGAAGCACCAAGGAGGAGAGAAAAAGAGAAGAGAAGAGAGAAAAGAGAAGAGGGGAGAAAAATGAGGCAAGAGAGATGAGGAGAGAGAGGAGAAGAGAAGAGAGAGAGGGAGAGTAGAGAATAGTGAGGGGGAAGAGGGGAAAAAGCAAGGTCTTTGTTTTTTAATTTGTTTATGTGGTGAATTATATTTATAGATTTATGTATGTGATCCACTCTTACAGGAGTTAGATGATATCTCAAAGTGGTTTTGATTTGCATTTCTCTGATGATCAAAGATGATGGGCATTTTTTTATGTCTCTGTAGGCCACGCACCTGTCTTCTTCAGAGAAGCTTCTGTTTAAGTCTTTTGTCTGCAAATAAATGGCGTTATTTGTTTTCTTATTAATTAGTTTGAGTTTTCTGTGAAGTCCTGTTATCAGACCTTTGTCAAAAACATAACTTGCAGGTATCTTTTCCCATTGTGAAGGCTGTTTGCTTTACTTACTGTGTTTTTGGCTGTGCAGAGCTTTTTAGTTTGATCAGAGCCCAGTAATATATTTTTGGTGTTGCTTCAGTTGCCAGGAGGATCCTCCTCATAAATTATTTTCCCAGGCCAATATCTTCAAGTCTTTTCCCTGCACCTTTTATAGTAATTTTATAGTTTCATATATTAAGTTTAAATTATCTAGTGAGAATCAATTTCTGTTAATGGTGAAAAGTGAGGGTCCAGGTTTAGTTTTCTACAGGTTACCACCCAGTTCACTCAGCATCATTTGTTAAATAGGAATCTTTCCCTCAATGAATGTTTTTGATAGGCTTATCAAAGATCAAATGATGATAAGTGACTGGGTTCATCTCTTGGTTCTCTATTCTGTTCCATATATCTACCTGTCTATTTTTGTGCCAGGACCATGCTGTTTTGATCACTATAGATTTATAGTATAATCTGAAGTCTGGTAACGTGATGCCTCCTGATTTGTTTTTATTTCTGAGTAATGTCTTGGCTATTTGAGTTTTTTTCTGATTCCATATAAAATGAAGTACTGTTTTTTCAAGGTCTTTAAAGTATGACAATGGTGCTGCTTCTCAGACCATCACAAAACAAAACTTGAACTTAACAACAATAGGAATCTTCATACTAAAACAAAGTCATGGCAACTAAATAACCTTAGGCTGAAAGATAGCTGGGTCAAAGATGAGATTAAAAAGGAAACTATCAATTTTTTGGAACTACATGACAATAAAGACACAAATTATCAAAACCTGTGGGATACTGCAAAGTCAGTCCAGAGAGGGAAATTTATAGTGTTGGAAGCCTTCATCAAGAAAACAGAAAGAGGGTGGCACCTATGGCTCAAAGGAGTAGGGCACTGGCCCCATATGTCAGAGGTGGTAGGTTCAAACACACCCCCAGCCAAAAACTGCAAAAGAAAAAAAAAGAAAGAAATAGAAAAAGTAAACAGAAAGAGAAGTTCACAACTTAATGGGTCATCCCAAGTAACTGGAAAAGGAAGAACATTCCAACCCCAAACCCAACAGAAGAAGAGAGATAACCAAAATTAGAGAAGAATTAAATGAAATTGAAAACAAAAAAATCATTCAGAAGATCAACAAAACACAAAGTTTGTTCTTTGAAAAGATTAACAAAATTGAAAAACCTTTGATAGGGATTGCATTAAATCTGTAGATTGCTTTGGGTAATATGGACATTTTAACAATGTTGTTTCTTCCCAGCCATGAGCATGGTATGTTTTTCCATTTGTTAACATCTTTAGCTATTTCTTTTCTCAGAGTTTCATAGTTTTCTTTATAGAGATCTTTCATGTCTTTTTTAAGGTAAATTCCCAGGTATTTTATCTCTTTGGCACGACTGCAAAAGGAATAGAGTCCTTGACTTTATTTTCAGCCTTTGATAGGCTCACCCAGCATCCCCAATTAATCCTTTTGATAGGCTTATCAAAGATCAAATTATGATAAGTGACTGGATTCATCTCTTGGTTCTCTTTTCTATTCCATGTATCTACCTGTCTATTTTTGTGCCAGTACCATGCTGTTTTGATCACTGTAGATTTATAGTATAGCCTGAAGTCTGGTTACATGATGTATCCTGAATTGTTTTTATTTCTTTTTTTTTTTGATTTATATTTAACTTTTATTAATTGTTTTTATTTCTGATTAATGTATTAGCTATTTGAGTTTTTTTTTGATTGCATATAAATTTTATGTTTACATGGATGGAGCTGGAACATATTCTTTTTAGTAAAGTATCTCAGGAATGGAAGAAAAAGTATTCAGTGTCCTCAATACTATTATGAAACCTATGTATACTTGCCTACAATTTCATATGAATGATAAAACAAAGCTATAGTCCAGAGAGCAAGAGGGAGAGGAGAGAGAAAGGAGTCTGGGAAGAGGGAGGGTATTTGGTGGACCTCATCTCTTGTACATAATGCAATGGTACATTTTAAAACTATTAAGAGTAGAGTATAAATGTCTTACTAAAACAAATAAGCAAGTGAGGTGTTGGTTATGTTAACAAGTTAGATGTAAGCATTCGACACTGTATATCAAATTAGCATATTGTACCCCATAAATTCGTTAACGTACACAGTTACAATTTAATAAAAAGAAGAGTGTGTATTCAGTTTTACTAGGAAGTAACGGTCTGTGATGTCTGTTAAGTCCATTTTTTCTAGGGTCAAGTTTTAGTCCATTGTTTATTTGTTTAGTTTCTTCTTGGAGGATATATCCAAAACTGCCAAAGGGATGTTAAAATCTCCAACTATTATAGTGCAGGAAGATAACAAATTGTTCATATCTTTTAGGGTTTGCTTTATAAATTGAGCAATCTGGTAGGTCACATAAATGTCAATTATTGAAATCTCTTCATGTTGAGTGTTTCCTTTGACAAATATGTAGTCCATCCTTATGTGTCCTTATTTTTGTTGGTTTAAAACCTATTGTATCTGCAAATAAAATTACAACCCCTTTTTTCTGATTTCCATCCCTTTTTTATTCTTTAAGGTTAGATGAGTCTTTTATTTAACAGATATCTGGCCTGAGTTTTTGTATCCAGTCAGCCAACCTGTGCCTCTTTAGAACAGAATTTAAGCCATTCACACTAATTGAGAAAATTGATAAGCATGGTAGTGTTTTGGGTGTTGTGTTTTTCAAATGACCAGTGGATGTTTTTAATCCTTTCATCATTGTGGAAGTTAGGTTTTGTTTAAAAATTTCAAAAATTTCTGGGTGAGTTTACTTAGGTGGTAGACCATTGTGCTGATCATTATGAAGAATGGGTCTAAAATATCCTAGAGAGCTGGTTTAGACATGGCAAAAGATGTGTAAGTCAGTAAAGTATTTGATTTCCCTATCACAAATGAAACAGTTTAGCTGGGTCCAGGATCCTGGGCTGAAAGTTGTTTTGTTTTAGGAGATTGAATGTCACTATCTTCTTCTGGCTTGAAAGGTTTTGGCTGGGAGATCTGCAGTGATTCTAATATTTTCCCCCTTGTAGGTAAGGCTTTTCTTAATGCCTGGCTGAAATTTCTTGCGGAATTTTCTCCTTCATATTAACTTTGGCAAAGTTAATTACAATGTGTGTAGGAGATGCTTTGTTTGGATTGAGCCTTGCTCGGGTTCTCAAACTGTCTACGATCTAAATTTCTGTATCTCTTGCCATGCTTGGGAAATTCTCCTCTATAATCTCTTGGAGTAGAGCATCTGTGCCTTTAGGACCATCCTCTTCTCTTTTTTTTTTTTGAGACAGAGCCTCAAGCTGTCACCCTCGGTACAGTGCCGTGGCATTATAGCTCACAGCAACCTTCAACTCCTGGGCTTAAGTGATTCTCTTTCCTCAGCTTTCCAAGTAGTTGGGACTACAGGCACCTGCCACAATGCCTGGCTGTTATTTTTGGTTGCAGCTGTCATTGTTGTTTGGCAGACCTGGGCTGGATTTGAACCTGCCAGCTCAGGTGTATGTGGCTGGCACCTTAGTCGTTTGAGCCACAGGCGCCAAGCCACCTTCCTCTTCTTTTTCAGGAATTGCTATAAGATGAATGTTTGATCTTTTGGAGTGGTCCCACAACTCTCTCAGGGAATGATATGTTTTTGCTTTCCATTTGTCTGCCTTTTTGAACATTTGGGAATGTTCAAAAGCCTCATCTTCAATTTCAGAGATCTTTTTTGCTGCCTACTTCACTATTTTAGGGATTCTACTGTATTTCAGAACTCCTTGAATAACTTTTTCATTTCCTTGAGCTCTGCTGTCTCTTTTATTATTATGTCCATGTCTTTGGTGATATTGTCTTTGAATTCATTAATTTCTTCAGACCACTTTTGGACAACTCTTTGGATTTCTATTTCCAGCCTTTCCCCCATTCTATTCATTTTATTTGCCATCCATATTCAAAATCCTATTTTTGACATTTCAGCTAATTGTTTATAAATGCATCTTCTGATGTATCTCCTTTGTTATTCCTTGGGGGAGTTGATCTACTCTGATTATTCATGTTGTCAGTGTTCTTTCTCTGGTTCCACCACGTGATTATTTTCCATCATTTGGTTATTAACTCAGGTATGGTGAGATTGAACTGGGGGCTCCAGGTAGTAGAGTTACTCAGTCCTTTACCAAAGTGCTAGGCCTTGTACTTGTGGCTTTTCCCCTACAACCTTGCAAAGGTCTCTTTCATAGTTTTGGCTAGAGACTCTGAGGGGCTGCTTGATGAATTAGCTCAAGCTGGCTCTGCTTTGAAATCAGCGAACCTCTATCCTATCCTAAGACTTCCAGGTATTAGGTTTAAATCTCAGCTTGGGAGAGATACTGGCAGCTGCAGCACCCCACTCCTCACCATTTGCTTCTTTCCTGCTACGGAATTTCCACCACTCAACCTTGGAGGGTCTGTGGGTGGACAGCCTCTGTCAAGAGTTCCAAACAGATTATCTTTGGCAGTACAAACACTGCTCAACAGAGAGAGATCAAAGGGTCTCCAGTGGCAGATAGAATTCCCCAGGAAATTCCATTGTGCAAACTTGAAAGGATGGCTCCTAGTCCCATGCAATGAGCCACGAGTTGACTGTCGAAGTCCCAACTTTGCATCAGTGCCCCTGCCCCCTGGGCACAGTCAGAACCGGGGATATGCACCCTGCCTAAGGACAGTCAGAAGTGGGGGTCTGCATCACCACCTGCCAGGCACAATCAGAACTAGGTGTCTGTGCTTTTGCTCACCAGTCACAGACAGAGCAGGGTTCTGTGCCCCTTCCTGCTAGATACAGTCAGAGCAGGGGGTCTGCATCCCACCCACCAGGCACATTGAGGACTGGGGCTCTGCGCCCTTCCTGCCCCACACTGTCTTGGTATGTCTGTTGCTCCCTCATGCATCCCTTTTTTCCCTCTGCTTCCCTATGAGCCACAGTTTCTGTGCTGCTGATCAGTGGCCCATGTTATGCCCAGATCTCTAGGGAATGGACAAAGCCTCTGGGCTCTGCAGGGGGCAGCACTTTAGATTACCATGTGAGAGGGGAAGGGTGGACTGGGAGTTCAAAATTGCTGGGAAAATATTTGTTTAATTTTATGCTGGGAAGAGTGGTATCAAGCTTCATAAGTGGGACCTCCCTGGAGGAAACATGGTGTTTAGCAGTTCTCTCCTATGGGATAAAATGGGGGGTCTTTTGTCCCCTGCTCACTTATAGAGAGCTCAAAGTGAGCCTCCCACTTTAGGGAGGAGTATCTCATCCTCTTTGTGATAGGCTTTGTACCTGTAATTTGTTTTCTTAAATGTTCTTTCTTGGAGTCACAGCTTCCCTAACTTCTTTCTTAGCTTAACTCCCCACTTTGGCTACCTGAAGTCCAATTCTGTCCAGTTTTTCTCCCTCTGGTCAGGAACTTCTGATGGAAATTGCTTCTAGTAGTCCATCTTCCTCCACATTCCCTCCTTCCTTTTTAAAGACAGAGTCTCAGTGTGTTGTCTCATGCTGGTGTGCCATGATGTCATCCTAGCTCACAACAGCCTCTTAACACCTGGGTTCAAGTGACCTTCTTGTTTCAGCCTATGCAGCACATGGGATTACAGGCACCTTCCAGAATGCCCAGTTAATTTCTGTATTTAATAAAAAATTAAAGAGATGGGATGTCTTGGTTAGACTTGTTGCAAAACTGCTGAGCTCAAGGAATCCTCCCACCTTGGCCTCCAGAGGACTAGAATTAGAGGCATGAGCCAGTAGGCTCAATCATTGCTTGGTTCTTTTAGTCCATTTATATTTGTTATTTTATTATTTTATTTTTTAACTTCAGATTAACATAGGTACAAGCCATTAGGTTATAGTGTTTGTGTTTTTTAGGTAAAGTCTGTGTTATAGTTGTGTCCCATACCCCAGGAGGTGTGCCATATACCCTTACATCATGCCCATTAGATGAGAGCACACAAATCCCACTCTCTTCTCTTCATTATTCCTCCCTCCTTCCTGTTTCCCTGAGCTTGAATTAAATTGAATTTTTCTCTGTGTGGACATGTATTAGTTCATGTACTGGCTTCATTTTAGTATTGAATACACTGGGTGCTTGCTTTTCCATTCTTGTGATTCTTACTAAAGATAATGTTTTCCAGTTCTATCCAGGGTAATACAAAAGATGTAAAGTTCCCATCTTTTTAAATGGTGAATAGTGTTTGTGGTATACATATACCACAGTTTTATTAATCCATTCATGGATTGGTAGGTACTTGGGTTGATTCCATATCTTGGCGATTATAAATTGAGCTGTGATAAACAATCTAGTGCAAATGCCCTTATGGTTAAGTAATTTTTTCTGGGTAGATACCTAGTAATGGATGGATTGGAGGATCAAATAGGTCTATTTTGAGTTCTTTGAGGATTCTCCATACTTCTTTCTAGAGAGGCTATATTTGTTTGCAGTGCAATCAATAGTGTAAAAGTGTCCCTTCTATCTCTATCCCCAACAGCATTTGGAGCTTTCCAACTTTGTGATTTGGGCCATTTTTACTGGGGTTAGGTGATATCTCACAGTGGTTTTGATTTACATTTCTCTGATGATGAGAGATGCTGAGCATTTTTTCATGTTTGTGACCTATTCATCTGTCTTCCTTAGAGAAGGTTCTATTTGTGTCTCCAGACTAGTGATAGATCTAATTGTTTGCTCTTTTCTTGTTGATTAATTTGCATTCTCTGTAGATTGTAGTTACTAACCCTTTGTCAGATTCATAACATGGATGTGACTTTTCCCATTCTGAAGTTTGTGTGTTTGGTTTAATCTTTGTGTCCTTAACTGTACAGAAGCTTTTTAGCCTAATTAAGTTCCATTTATTTATTTTTGTTGTTGTGATTGCCAATTATGTCTTCATAAAACTTTTCCACAGTATGATCTCATGAAGAGTTTTTTCCCCATGTATTCTTGTAGGGATTTTTATTGTTGCATGAATTAGATTTAAATCTTTTTATTCATTGTGAGTAAATTTTGTAATTGGTGAAAAGTGAGGTTCTAGTTTTCATCTTTTATGTGTTTTTATCCAGTTCTCCCAGTATCATTTGTTGAATAGGGATTATTTTCCATAGTGTATACTTTTGTTTGGTTTATTGATGATCAGATGATGACAAGAGGCTGGTTTCATGTCTTGGTTTTCTATTTGGTTCCATATGTGCAAGTCTCTATTTTTGTGTGAATATCATGCTGTTTTGATCACTGTGGACTTGTAATATAACCTGAAGTATTGTGGAGTGATGCCTCTGGCTTTGTTCTTATTACTAACAATTTCCTTGGATATATATTTTTTTGTGGTTACATATAAAATTAAGACTCTCTTTTCGAGTTCTTCAAAGTATTATGTTAGTACTATTATGTGGGGGGTTAGGGGATGAGGTGATTGGTGTGTTCCCACTTAAGGAATACAATGTAAAGATATATGATACACCTCTTTTGTGTGGGATACAACTATAATGGGGAGTCTACCTAACAAATGTAAACGTTATAACCTAATTGGTTGTACCCTTACATTAATCTGAAAAAAGAAAAAAGTCTTATGTTGATTCTTCCCAGCCAAGAGTATTTTATATTCTTCTACTTGTTAGTATCTTCTTTTTCTGTCTGTCTTTCTTTTTTATTTTTTTTTTAGGTTTCTCAGTTCTCTTTGTAGAGTCCTTTACCTCCTTTTTAGCTATATTCCTGGTTTCTCATTTTCCCTGAAACTACTGTGAAGGGAATTGTGTCTTTGATTAGTTTCTAAACTTGGCTGTTATTGGCATATACAAAGGCTACTGATTTGTAGACATTGATTTTATACCCTGAGACAATACCATGTTTCTTGATC
The DNA here is from genome assembly GCA_963574575.1 of Galagoides demidoff. Classification (NCBI taxonomy): domain Eukaryota; kingdom Metazoa; phylum Chordata; class Mammalia; order Primates; family Galagidae; genus Galagoides; species Galagoides demidoff. Next base: position 19,784 of record CAUYQV010055333.1, read on the forward strand.
ACTTCCAGCAGTCTTATGGTTGAATCTTTGGAGTTTTCTAAGTATAAAATCATATCATTGGCAAAGAACAAGACCTCTTCTGCCTCCATTTGCATGTTCTTAATTTTCTATTCCTGCCTGATAGCATTTGCTAGAACTTACAGAATTGTGTTGAATAGTGGTGGTGATAGTGGACATTCTTGTCTGGTTCCAGTTCTGAGTGGAAGTGCTTTCAGTTTTACTCCCATTTAGTAGGATAATGGCTGTGGATAATTTATCATAAATGATTTTTATCATTTGAAGAAGTGTACCACCTATGCCTGTTTTCTTAAGCATTCTTCTTAGAAAAGGATCCTGAATTTTGTTAAATTAGAGGATTATATGGTCTTTATTTTTATTTGTTTATTGTCTTATTACATGGATTTGTATATGTTAAACTAACTTTTCATGGTGGGATAAATCCTTTTATGATGTATGTGTGTGTGTGTGTATATATGTGTGTATACACACACACACACACACATATATATATATTTTCTCCCCCTTGGCTCAGCCATCCTCTATGGTTCTTTCTCTCTCTCTCTTTCTTTCTTTCTTTTTCATAGCTATGTACATCAATGCAATCATAGAGTACAATGTGCTAGTTTTATATACAATTTGAAATATCATCATTAAACTGGTTAACATAGCCTTCAAGGCACTTTCGTAGTTATTGTGTTAAGACATTTATATTCTGCATTTAGTAAATATGGCATGTACCCTTGTAAGATGCACAATAGCTGTGGTCCTACAAATTACCCACCATCCACCAATCCTCCCCCCTCCTCTCCCCTCCTTTGCCCCTTTCCCCATATTTTTGGGTTATAATTGGGTTATGATTTCATATGAAAGCTATAAATTGGTTTCATAGTAAGACTGAGTACATTGGATACTTTTTCTTCCATTCTTGAGATACATTGCTAAGAAGAATATGTTCCAGTTCCATCCATGTAAATGTGAAAGAGATAGTCTCCATCTTTCTTTAAGGCTGCATAATATTCCATGGTGTACATATACCACAATTTATTAATCCATTCATGGGTCAGTGGGCACTTGGGCTTCATCCATGACTTAGCAATTATGAATTGGGCTACAGTAAACATTCTGGTACAAATATCTTTGTTATAATGTACTTTTTGGTGTTTTGGATATATACTTAGTAGAGGAATTGAAGGATTGAATGACAGCTCTACTTTTAGATCTCTAAGTGTTCTCCAAAAATATTTCCAAAAGGAATGTATTAGTTTGCATTCCCACCAGAAGTGTAGAAGTGTTCCCTTTTCTTCACATCTATGCCAACATCTCTAGTTTTGGGATTTTGTGATGTGGGCTAATCTTACTGGAGTTAAATGATATCTCAAAGTAGTTTTGATTTGAGTTTCTCTGATGATTAAGGATGATGAGCATTTTTTCATATGTCTGTAGGCTGTGCACCTATTTTCTTCAGAGAGGTTTCTCTTCAAGTCCCTTGCCCACCCTGAGATGGGATCACTCATTCTTTTCTTGCTAATACATTTGAGTTCTCTGTAGATTCTGGTTATTAAACCTTTGTTGGAGACATAACCTGCAAATATCTTCTCCCATTTTGAGGGCTGTCTGCTTGCTTTACTTACTGTGCTCTTGGTTGTGCAGAAGTTTTTTAGTTTGATCAGGTCCCAGTAGTGTGTTACTGATATTGCTTCAATTGCCCAGGGGCTCCTCCTCATAAAATATTCACCCAGGCTGATTTCTTCAAGAGTTATCCCTGCACTTTCTTCTAGTATTTTTATAGTTTCATGTCTTAAGTTTAAATCTTTAATCCAGTGAGAGTCTATCTTAGTTAATGGTGAGAGGTGTGTGTCCAGTTTCAGTCTTCTACAGGTTGCCAGCCAGGTCACCCAGTACCATTTGTTAAATAGGAAATCTTTTCCCCCACTGAATGTTTTTAATTGGCTTGTCAAAGATAATGATGGTAAGTACCTGGGTTCATCTGTTGGTTCTCTATTCTGTTCCGTACATCTACCTCTCTGTTTTTGTGCCAGTACCATGCTGTTTTGATCACTATCGATTGATAGTATAGTCTGTGGTCTAGTAGTGTGATTCTTCCTGCTTTGTTTTTATTTCTGAGTAATGTCTTGGCTATTTGAGGTTTTTTCTGATTCCATATAAAGCAAAGTATTATTTTTTTGAGATCTTTAAAGCACAACAGTGGAGCTTTAATAGGGATTACTGGAAAAGGAAGAACATTCTAATCCCAAACCCAGCATAGGAAAAAAAAATAACCAAAGTTAGAGCAGAATTAAATGAAAGTGAAAAAAAAAAGGATTTTACATCAGATCAATAAATCAAAAAGTTTTTTTTTAAAAAAGATTAATAAAATAGATAAACCTTTGGCCAACCTAATCAGAAAAAAAAGTAAAATCTCTAATTTTATCAGTCAGAAATGGTAAAGAAGAAATGACAACAGACTCCTCAGAACTTCAAAAAATTCTTAATGAATATTGCAAGAAACTCTATTCTCAGAAATATGACAATCTGAAGGAAATCAGCCAATACTTGGAAGCACATCATCTCCCAAGGCTTAGCCAGAATGAAGTGGAAATGTTGAACAGACCTATATCAAGTTCTGAAATAGCATCAACTATACAAAATCTCCCTAAAAAGAAAAGCCCAGGACCAGATGGCTTCACCTCAGAATTCTACCAAACCTTTAAAGAGGAACTAGTACCTATATTACTCAACCTTTTCCAAAATATAGAAAAAGACGGAATACCACCCAACACATTCTATGAAGCAAATATCACCTTGATCCCCAAACCAAGAAAAGACCCAACAAGAAAATAAAATTATAGCCCAATATCACTAATGAATATTGATGCAAAAATATTCAGTAAGATCCTAACAAATAGAATCCAGCAACACATCAAACAATTATACACCACGACCAAATGGGTTTTATCCCAGGGTCTAAAGGCTGGTTCCATATATGTAAATCTATAAATATAATTCATCACATAAACAAATTAAAAAACGAAGACCATATGATTCAATTGATGCAGAAAAAGCTTTTGATAATATCCGGCATCCTTTCATGATCAGAACAATTAAGAAAATTGGCATAGTAGAGACATTTCTTAAACTGATAGAGGCCATCTACAGCAAACCCATGGCCAAAATAAAATTGAATGGAGTTAAATTGAAATCATTTCCACTCAGATCAGGAACCAGGCAA
>CAUYQV010055334.1:0-24033 GCA_963574575.1 Galagoides demidoff
GGGCGCCTGTGGTCCCAGCTACTTGGGAGGCAGAGGCAGGAGACTCGCTTGAGCCCAGGAGTTGGAGGTTGCTGTGAGCTGTGATGCCATAGCACTCTACCCAGGGGGATAGCTTGAGGCTCTGTCTCAAAAAAAAAAAAAGAAGGAATCTTGTCGTGTGCAACAACATGAATAACCATCGAGGACATCATGCTAAATAAAACAACCATGCACAGAAAGACAGATACACTACATCTGACTTATATGTGGACTCTAAATTGAACTTGACAGAGGCATAGAGTAGAATGGTGGTTCCCAGGGTCTGGGAGGGTAGAGAGAGGAATGTCAAAGGGTACAAAATTTCAAGTAGAGGAATAAGTTCAAGAGATCTATTGTACAATATGGTGACGGTAGTTAATAACAATGTACAGTGGAACCCCTGTAAGTTGAACCCCAAGGGACTGTAACAAAAGTGGGCAGCACACAGAGGTGGTCAACCTAAGGAACTAGGCCTGCTGTACTGATACGGACCTGTGGGGCACTTCCTGTCTATGAAAATTAGGTAACCTGGGTGGCGCCTGTGACTCTAAAGGGTAGGGCACCCTCCCCATATGCCAGAGGTGGCAGGTTCAAATCCAGCCCCAGCCAAAAAATTCAAAAAAAAAAAAAAAAAACCCAAAAATAAATAAATAAAAATAAAATCTGTTCTTATTAAAAAAAAAAAAAAAAAGAAAGAAAAGAAAAGAAAGAAAAAAGAAAATTAGGTAACCTAAGGAGGTGGTCAAGGTAGGGAGGTGGTCAACTATGCAGTTTCTAATGTATGTCTTAAAAATTGCTTAGAGAATAGATTTTAAGCATTCTCGCCATAAAAAAAGAAACGAGTAGTTAGGTAACGCCTACGTTACTTCAATTTAGCCATTCTACAATGTATACATGTTTTAAAACATCATGTTGTACATAAATATATATAACTTTTGTCAGTTAAAATAAATTAGGAAAACATCGGGAGGCGTAGTTTCTATGGGTATGCTACTCATCTTTTAAAACGTGTGCACTTTAGAGAAACATGTTTTAATTGTTTTAAAAGATGTATTTTGTTAAAACCGTTTCTTCAAAAAGTCCTGTAAAAACAAATGCTAGCAGACTTCTGCTTCAGCGGTTTATTTGCAAGTGATATTTTATTAAATATTTATCCCTTTTTGAAAAGAGAGAAAAGAACAGAAACAGTGCTGAGTTGGAAAACAAGCTGCAAAATGATCCCATTTATATATTTTTTAAATGGAACGAAATACTCAGGCGTAAGATGGCACTAAGTATTTTCTGTAGGTTCACATATATATAAATCTTTTTTTTTTTAATGTTCAGGCGTCCTCAAACTACAGCCTGCAGGCCACATGCAGTCCATCTAGGACATTTATCCGGCCCACCGGATGTTTTTGCCACCACTGTCTGTCCTACTGAGCAGCCGACTTGTCCCGGGGCTCACAGTCCAGCCCTCCAACAGTCTGAGGGACAGTGAACTGACCCCCTGTTTAAAAAGTTTGAGGACCCCTGGGATAGAGACACCAACTAGAAATCTGTGCTTTCTACCAGGACATCTCTGCTGAGATGAAGAAGGACCACAGGGGATTTAATTAATGCCTTAATTTTTTTTTTTTTTTTTGAGACAGAGTCTCCCTATGTCACCCTGAGTAGAGTGTGGTAGCGTCACAGCTCACAGCAACCTGGGCTTAGGTCATTCCCTTGCCTGAACCTCCCAAGCAGCCGGGACTACAGTCACCCGCCACAACGCCGGGCTATTTTTTATTGCAGTTGTCACTGCTGTTTTAGCTGACCAGGGCCGGGTTCAAACCCGTCACCCTCGGTATATGGGGCTGGCACCCTACTCACTGAGCCACAAGCGCCACCCATGCCTTAATTTTTTTATAAAGAGAATATATTCCTATAATATTTATGTAAATAAAAATTAATTTTGAAACTTGTTACAAGAGTTCCTCAGGCAGGAGGGGCCTGGGGTGCTGGGTCAGGCTCTGGCTCCCTCCTCAGGGAACCTCTCTGACCCTCAGTTTCCTTATCTATAGCCCTGAGGACCTGCAAATCCCATCTCATGGACAGGGCTGGGATTATCATCTCTTAGGTCATCTAGGGAAAGCCCTTGGCCTTGTGTTTGGGATCCAAAAAAAAAAAAAAAAATTAATCAAAAGTGGCTATGGGAACAGGGCTGGGATTCAAGTTGCATTTTCCATCCTCCTGGGGTATGTTGCTACAAGCAGGTGGACACTGCAGCCCAAGACCCCAGCTTCAGCCAGGAGCCCCTCATCCTGCCAAGGGGTGCCTCCCACTATTCACAGCCAGACAACTTCATCTCTCCATTTTATGGACCTGAAAGTGGACACACTTCTGCTATCCTGTGGATATCTACCTAGAAGTTCACCAAGCCCATAACGGTGGTGCCTGGTAAAGAGAAGCCCTCTGTAATACCTGAGGGGTGGAGGGGAAGGAGGGAGGTAAGGTTCCTCCAGACCCATAATCTCAGCTTGCACTGAACACACTCCCCACCAGCTCCCCTAAAGAGCTCCTGCTCACCCTCCAACACCCCACCTGACCAATCCCTCTGTAGTACTCACCAAGCTATATTATAGTAACCACCTAATGAGCCCAAAACTTGTGCTAAAGGCAGGACGTCTCAGAGAAGGGTAGCAACGCCCCACTCCACACTGTGACCACAGAGCATTTGAAAAGAGTGTATGTCAGGGGCAGGGGAAGGAGGGATTTTTGTCACAATGACTTGGGGCCCCTGGTAGACACGCAGTAGGTGGAGGCCAGGGAAACTCGGCGTCCCAACACAACAGCAACGGCCCTCACCAGCAAACTCTTTGAGAAACACTGTGCTGGACTCAGTTTCCCTAATGTTGTCTTTGCTGATTGACTCACTCAAGCTGCAGGGAAGGCCTCAGACAGAGGAGGCCTCAGGGGTGGGCAGATGGTCTCCCCCCCCATCTTCATGGAAAAGAGAAGAATCAAATGTCTGGGGTGAAGTTAGAGAACCACAGTCCCAGCGGTGCTTGGACACAGCTACAGATCTACCCATCACAGACCTGGGCTGTCTGGCCTGGAATCCCAGCTCCACCACTTACGAGCTGCATGTTTCGGCAAGTCCCTTAACCTCACTGTGCCTCAGTTTCCTCCTCTAAATAATAAGCCTCATGGTCATGGAGGTGACCAGTGTCCACACTGCTCTATGGTGGACAGACCACGCCTGGCGCACTGGAAGCACACGTTACTACTGTTGTCATCATCAGCGTCATGGCTGATGCTCAGGAGAGAGGACACTGCAGGTGAGCCTCTGCCTGACGTTCCCCCTGGGGTCTCCACACCCAGCCTTCCTCTGGAGAGTGTGTCTCCCACCATGGCACCTACCTAAAGGTGATGGCAAAGGAGTCGCTTCCTTCCCGCCTCCGGATGAGGAAGGCTCCATCCCGGGGAATTCTCATCAGCATGTCCTCTGCTTCTCCACGGCTCAGCCTGTCATAGTACCACCTGCAGCACAAGCCAGGGATAACGCCAGGTGAGACAGGTGAGAGGTCCCCCAGTTGTCAGGAGGTCACCCACAGAGGACAAAATAACAGGCTCAGTAACGCCTGGAATCTAGCCCTGGAAATGGCTGTGGAAAGCACACAGTGGGCTTCCGGGGCCAAAGCCACCTTGGGAAAGAGTGATTTTTGAGAGCGCCAGGAGACAGAGTGGGTCTTCCTGGAGCATAAGAGAGCAAATGGACATAGCTTTATGGCCCAGTCCAGCCCGAGCTGAAAGACCACCCTCAAAGTGGCATAGTCACTACTGCGGGTCCCAGAAAATCAGAGGCAGAGAGAAGAGCACAGAGTTTTAGAGAAGTTCTGTTTGCTTTCTGGTTACTTCTTAAGATGCAAAAAAGCAAGTTTTAAAAGGCAATCTGTATGAAAATAGACAAAAGTAAAAAATAAAGTTGCTCTAAGTTATACAGCTTCCTCAGAAATGCCAATCTCATCAGCCTTCTGCTCAAAAATTGTATTCCTCTTTATTTCCAGGATTTGTTGACCCTTTGCAGGGAGTAACTTGATGCTTACTGACTGGATAAAGAAACGAAGGGAGGGCGGTGCCTGTGCCTCAAAAGAGTAGGGTGCCAGCCCCATCAGCTGGAGGTGGAGGGTTCAAACCCAGCCCCAGTCAAAAACTGCAAAAAAACAAATGAAGGGAAAACCTTTACAGTTACGGTTTCCTTGTTCATTTTCAGAACAAATGGGAAGGCTCTCTGAGAGCAGGACACTGTCACTTGGCTGAATTAACCTCTAAAAATCTAAGCCCAAGACCCCAGAAGGCAAAGCAGAGGGAAGGACAGGGGGGACAGAGAAGAGAGAAAACAGGCAAAGGTCAGGGGGGACTCTGGAAACCGGAGGCCCTGGGCAATGTTGAGGGGTGAAGGGACCAGGACCCACAGAGCTGCCAGGCTGGCTTCTCTGACGGGGAAGCTAATCCACACAGGGCTACCTGCCTCCCACTCAACCCTGGAACCTACGGCTTGGACTCGTGGGGGTTGGGGTTGGGCACGGGGTCGGTGAGCCGCAGCTCGAACTCCGCGCAGCGCAAGTGCGCCTCGCGGTAGTGCTGGATGAGGGCGTAGATGCTGGTGAAGGTCAGGTTGTCAGTCAGGTAGTACTTCAGGGTCCCGCCCTCCATGGTGGAGCGGATCCGGCAGTGCTGGACACGGCCTGAGCGCCTGCAGGGAGAAGGGACTGTCAGCGCCAGGCCACGGGCTGGGCATCAAACAGCCCAGACCAGAGCCAGGGCCACAGCCAGGGGCTCCGAGGGGCAGAAACAACACCCGGTCACACGACCTTCCCTCTTGACTCAGAACAGACCCAGCCCTTCAGCATAGGCGATGCCCCTTAGCAGGGTTTTTGGTCCTGGCTCTTCAGCCCAGATTCCAGAACATTCCAGCTATTTCCCCACCTGTTGCTCCCTTCCACCTGCCTAACTCCTTCGCTGAAGCTGAGCTGCCTGGATTCAAACCCCAGCTCCGTCACTTAGGAGCTAAGTGGACTTGAGCAAGTGCTCTGTCCAACCTGAGCCTCTAACAAGGAGAACAGTAACCACCCCATGGAGGCGTCCTGAAGAGTAAACATGACCAGACCCCAAACATGTCTGGAACGCTGTGCGCCACATGGCCAGCATCACTAGGTCTTAGCCATTGCTATGGCCTGTGCCCTTCATGTCCTAGTGTCATCCTTAGGTCTCATCTTCTTGTCACGATTTTCCCCAACCACCCCCACAGTTGCATCAGACCCTTCTTTCCCAGGCAGTTATAAATCCCCGCACACCCAGGTTACAGCCCCCTGTTATAGACTTCTGTAATATCTTGCCTTTTCTTCCTGCAGTCATCCCAACTATAATTACATACATATCTTCAGTATAGTTACTTTCTCCTTGCACCTCTCCCTCAAAAGCCTCCCATCTCTAGGGGGACAGGGAAATTGTTCACTGTGAGATCACCCTGCCTAGCCCAGAGCGAGCACTCAATAAATATCTTTTAATGCATAGAGGCATGGGCAAAGTAGTGGAGGAACAAGACACCGTAACACATCCCCCACGTCTACAATCCTCATTTCTCAGATGAGGGGCTGGAGACTCTAGGTGGTTGGGCTACACTGCCCACTCCAGGGTTGGGATGAAGGGGAGGGGAGTGAGCTGCCTCATTTAACTGCAGGGTCAGATTCTGTCCTGTTTAAAAATATTTTGATATTTTGATCTGTGATATTTGTTCATCACAGATTTTTTCTACATTACTTTTAGGGTTTTTAAACACTGCTTTGAGAAGTCATTGATCTTGACTTAGGAGGGTTTTTGGTCCTTGACACCCCAGTGAGTATCTCACTGGCCTCACTCTAGTCCCAGGCTGAGCGAAAACCACTGGCCACGTCGCCTCCTGTGGCCAGCTTTGAGGGGAAGGCGGGTGTGCCCAGGGCAGGAGGCATTACCAGAAGGACAGGGTGTAGTCGTTGGGGAAGGTCTCACTCTCCCGCACCAAGAAGGTACCGTCCTTGCCCCCCGTCTCGGTGCAGTATTCCTGGAGCAGCTTCTCGGCACTCGTCCTCTTCTCAACCTTCTTGTGGAACCACTTCTCCCCAAAATGCAGCTCTGTGGGGGGTATATCCTGGGACAAAAAAGAGAAGAGGGGTTTCTGAAAGCTTGGACCAGAGCCCAGCTTCATCAAACCAGTCCCACTGCCTTGCCCAACTCAGGGTGCTGGATGACACAGAGAAGCTGGCCAACCTTGCTCCCAAGAGGTCAGGGAAGACAGTACCCACTGCTCTCCACAGCCTGCCTCCTACTCCTGACAGTCCCCATTTGTGGGACCTGCTGGTTTCCTGCAATGCTATAGGGTAATGGTCCCCATCAGAACCCTCAATTCTGTTCTGTAGGAGGCCTAAGAGCTGTGATGCCCCAGTGGCTGTACTTGAGAAACAGTGGGAAAGATGGCTAGCAGCTGGGCAGGGGTGGGGGGAGAAGGCAGGGAGGCCTAGGGCTAGGCTGGAGTGCAGGACTAGACACAAGACCCAAAGGCAGCCCAAGCCACCATTAAAAGCCAATCAGGTCCTTCATAGAGAAGGAAAGGGCCCTGAACCTTATTGGTTAAGCACCTGGGCCGGCCAGCCAATCGGAGAAGAGCCAGCCAGGCTTTGGTACACAGCTCCCAGAGCTGAGGCCCCCACGGCAGCAGCCGGAGGATAACAGAAGCCTCACAGGAATGAGGTCTCCAGGGGCCCCTGAGGACCAGCTCAGCACAAAGGGCAAGAGCAGCTGCCCCCCACCCATACCTGGGGCAGTTCTTCCTCTACAGTCTGTTCAATATCGTCACTAAAAGACAGCTTGGCATCAGCGATGGCGCAGTAGTGCCGAGTCCATTTCTAGGAAGCGAAACAGGTGTTAGTCCTCCCCGAAGTCTCTGTGTCCTCACTCTGGAACTGGGGCCCTGCCTGGCATCACCCCAAACCCACCAGGAATTCGCTTTTCCCAGTTTCAGATATTTATGGCACTTTTACTGAGTTCGATCCCATTCAAGACGTTTCTTTTTTAAAACATGGATTTGTTTTTTGGCTTCTTTTGGCATGTTTTTTTTTTTTGGACTTTTTAAATCAGTGTGTCTGAGCACACAAGTTAAATAACTACGACTTAATATTTAATTTCTCTTGCATATTCATTTAATCTGCAGCCTCTACAGATGATGGGATTGTTTTATGCATCCTTACAATTATCTTTTCCTAGTTTATCTGCTTTTTAAAACTTCCAGGATGTTCTAGGCAGTTTGTCTAAAGACTTTACCTTCCACATTAATGACTGAGTTCTTTACTTAAATGCTGCCATTTTTATATCTAGGATACAAGAGCAGACACGTAAAAAAATATGCTCAAACAGATTTGTATATTAGGCTAAAGGATCTGAGAAGCAGCATAGGAGCTTATAAAATAAGGTTTCCAGTACAACAATCTCAGATTAGAAGGCACACAAGCAGGCGTCCTCAAACTACAACCCACGGCCGCCAAGGACATTTATCCGGCCTGCCAGGTGTTTTTGCCACCGCTGCCTGTCCTGCTTAGCAGCTGACTGGTCCTGGGGCCTGCAACCTGGCCCTCCAACGGTCTGAGGGACAGTGAACTGGCCCCCTGTTTAAAAAGTTTGAGGGCTCAGTGCCTGTGGCTCAAGTGGCTTAGGCGCCAGCCACATACACCTAAGGTGGTGGTTCAAATCTAGCCCGGGCCCACTAAACAACAATGACAGCTGCAACCAAAAAAATAGCCAGGCATTGTGGCAGGCGCCTGTGGTCCCAGATACTTGGGAGGCTGAGGCAGGAGACTCACTTGAGCCCAGGAGTTGGAGGTTGCTGTGAGCTGTGATGCCACAGCACTCTACCCAGGGGGACAGCTTGAGGCTCTGTCTCAAAAAAAAAAAAAAAAAAAAAGTTTGAGGACCCCTGCACAAGAGAGTCAAGACAAGTAAACGCATTACGGCATCACTGCCTGGATTCTGGATCAGAAAAAGGACCTGAGTGTACGGCATTTGTTATTAACATTGCACCAATGTTGATTTCCTGATTCTAATTATTATAGTACATTATGTAGGATGTCAACATTAGAGGAAGCTGGGTAGGGGTACATGGGAATTCTCTCTACTATTTGTGTATATCTCTTGCATTTAATATAAAATTATTTCAAAATAAAACATTAAGAATGCAAACCAAAAAACAAAGTTAAGTATGAAGGTAAATTTTCTTGGCACAACTTCACTTGGCTCAAAACGGGAATAGGACTATTCTCAGAGCTCTCCCTACAACAGGGCTGGGAGCAAGTGGCCACAGCAGGTGTGAGGAGGGACCCTGGCCCACCTGGTCGATGGAATCCCACATGTACAGTTCACCCTGTTGCTTGTGTTCTTCCTTCTTGTCATCCACGTTGACATCCACGTCACCTCGGGGACCCAGCTTCTTATGCTGAGGGAGAAAAACCCACAGAGCCTGTCTCTCTCGAGATCCAAGTGTAGGTATTCAAGCCAGCAAGCTTACATCAGACAGCCAGGCCAGCCCTTGTCTGCACTGTCCTGCCTCAGGGCCTTTACCCAGCCTGTTGGCTCTGCCTGGCTTCCCTCTCACCGCACTCAGCTCCATCCTCAGAGCAGATTTCCTTACCATTTGATCTAGAAACAGCCTGTGCTCTCCTGCTCATCCCTACTGCTCTGAATTCCCAGGCCTGCTTTATTTTTCTGTATTCTTAGCCCTACATGTATCTATTTGTCTGTCTTCCCTGCTAGAATGTAAGGCAGGGATTGGTTGTGCTCCCTACTGAGTCTCCTCTGCTATTAGAGCACTTAGCAGCTAGTAAGAGCTCAAGTATTTGGTGGTTCAGCAAATACTGCCAGGGAGAGGCAGCCTCCACAGCCAGCAGAGCACAGGTGGACAGTGGAAGGCTTGCAGGGGATTAGACTAAGAAGGCCTGGATGCAAACAGCATTGCAGCTATTTTATGAGCTGTGTGACCCTGGGCAGGTGGCCACACATCTCTGAGCCTCTCATCTGTAAGACTAAGACAACGGTAACATTCACCAGGGCTCTCACTCAGGTGAGCATTTGCAAGTCGAGGGTTGCAATGAGCAGGTAAAGGGGCTCAGGATGGGGAGTCAGACCTGGGTACAAATTCAGGGCCTATCACCTCACTAGCCATGTGACCTTGGCTGAGTGGCAATCAGAGTCTTAGTAACCACTCCTATAGAATGGGGAGATGAGAGCCCATGTGGGATCCCATAAGCCAATGGGCATGAAAGGTCAGTCCAAACAGTGAAGCGGGATCTCAGCGTCCTGGTTTCTTTTATTATGCAGTCATTCATTCATTCATTCATTTCCTTAAATTCCTAGGCAGGAATTTGCTGAGTCTATAGGTATGATTTCTAGTGAGCTTTTTTTTAATTTGTTTTTATTGATACATCTTTCGTATGTGCTGTTTTGAACACCAGCCTAGCACAGACATGGAAACAGCAGCTTCAAGGAGAGACAACCTCGGCCCTCAATGATTTCATTGGCAGGTACTCACTGTATGATCTCAGCTGAGCCACTAAGCTGAGAGGCTCCCTCCCTCCCAGAGGCTGGGATTGTCTATTCGTGACAAAACTGAATTAAAAACATTTATGACCATGCCTAGCCTAGTGTGTAGCCTACCATGATTATCTAACAGTGTGACAAAGGCCATTTCCTGAAATAGAAAGGGGTGAGCACAGTGTCTCATGGGTGGGGTGCTCTAAAAGGGGCCCTCAGAACTTCACACTCCAGGAAAAGAACTGGAAAACCCCTGGGAGCATGCAGAGAACAGCCCCAGCTGAAACAGCAGAGCTGTAGACAAGCTGGGACAGAGAAGGCAAATGCAATTGGCAGGTGCCTGAGAAGCCATGGGCCCTCCACGGCCAAGCCCGCTGGCTCCCTGTCCTGTCGCCACTATGCTGGAAGCTTCCCTTGGCATCTCAGAAACAACTCCCCTAGTAACTGAGGGGTCTTAGCCAAACACTCCCAATTCATGATTTTTTTTTTCTTTTGCAGTTTTTGGCCAGGGCTGGGTTTGAACCCACCAACTCCAGCATATGAGGCCACCGCCCTCCTCCTTTGAGCCACAGGCACCGCCCAGCATGATGTTCTTAACCAGGGGAACCAACATACCCCTCCTCTGGCTGTGGCTTGGCCAAAGCCCCCCACACTGTTTGGCGTTTCTCTGTTGATGGATCTGTCTCTTCACCAGACCATAGGAGGCCCATGAGCCCAGTGATCTTGGTGCCCCAGTGACAATTTAGACAACGTGTCCTAGGTTGATACCACCACACCCTGTGTGTGCTACTTCAACCTAGAAGGGCATCCCTCTTTTCTGCCTTGTGCCATGGTCTGTAGGTGTCCCCCCCCCCCCAATTTATGTTGAAATCTAATCCCCAGTGTGAGGGTGTTAGGTGACAGGGCTTTTGAGAGGTGACTTGAACATGGAGGTGATGCCCTCTTGAAAGGGATTAGTGCCTAATAAAAGTGGTCCCAGAGAGCTACCTCACCCCTTCCACTACGTAAGAACTCAGCTAGAAGTTGGCAGTCTAGGCTCGGTGCCTGTGGCTCAAGTGGCTAGCCACATACATCTAAACTGGCGGGTTCAAATCCAGCCCGGGGCCCGCCAAACAACAATGATGGCTGCAACCAAAAAATAGCCGGGTGTCATGGCGGGCACCTGTAGTCCCAGCTACTTGGGAGGCAGAGGCAGGAGATTCGCTTGAGCCCAGGAGTTGGAGGTTGCTATGAGCTGTGATGCCATGACACTCTACCCAGGGTGACAGCTTGAGGCTCTGACTCAAAAAAAAGAAGTTGGCAGTCTACAACACAGAAGAGGGCCTCCTGGCACCCTGATCTCGAATCTCCAGCCTCCAAAACTGTGAGAAAGTCATTTCTATTCCTTATAAGCCACCCACCTTGTGGTATTTTGTTACAGCAGCCCAAATAGACTAATACGCCAGGTTAAGCACCTGCTCATCTCCCCCAAGAACTTGAGAGTTGTTCACAGGATCCACCCTCGCTCCTTCCACGAGTGGCTACCCAGACGGAGACCCCAGATTCCTCCTTTCCTGCAGGTCATGTGACTGAGTTCTCCAGCACAGAACCCAAGAGGAAGTGGTATATGCAGCTGACGTCCACCTGGCTGCCCTTACAGCTCCCATCCTATGAGCTGATGTCCGAGATCTCTCCATCAAATAGGGACAGTGCCCTAGAGCAGACAGTCTTCACGACCATTCCATGGGGCCCTCTGAAATCTGGGGAAGACTACAGACCCCTCTCTCAGAATGTTAATGATGCATAAAGTCATAAGGGAAACCAACCACGCTGAAAAACAATTATTAAAATACTGAATAAAAATATCTGCAATGTACTAATAGATGTTCTTCTTTATTAACATCTTAAATAAGACCTAGAGATGTCTTATTTCTATGGTCTAGATCTAGTGGCCACCACAACTCGAAAGTAGAGACAAATACAACATGATTCTGAAATATCTACAATGACTTAAATGTGCTATGAAAACACCCAGGACTTCTGCTTCTGTTGGTGACAAAGCCCCAACTGGCTTCCTGCCAATGCTCGGATTGGGAGGAAATGTGAAGTTTCATATACAGGTTAATAAAAATAAAGACGTAATATTTTCCCCGTTAAAATTCACATGGCCTCCTGAATTCTAACTATGGTTTCTCCAGGGATCTGTGAAATCCCCCAGTTGAAAAGCCCTGCCCTGGGAGACAGTGGGGCAGGATGTGAGGACCCTGAGTCCCTGAATCACCTTGTGGACAGAGAACATTATCCCCCATATGAGGAAGAAATAAACTCTTATATGCTCTAAGCCATTGCATATCTGGTCTCTTTATCCTCATAACATAAATACCCAGATGTTGCCCTGGCATCCCTGGGCACAATCAATTCTCTCTCCCCCAGTGTACCAGGGAACTGGTGTTCTCCCCTGGGACGATCAGCCCCATCACAGCGCACAGCCTTTTTTAGCAACTGCCCATCTCCCACACTCAACTAGGAGCTCCCAGGGGCAAGAACAGGGCCTGGTCACTGGAACACCTCCAGTACCTTGCATGGGCCAACTCAGGGGCGTGGTGAAGGTTGGCACCAGCTCAGGGGTGTGGTGAAGGTTGGCACCCATGGCAACGCACGGCTCTAAGCACTCTGCACACCTTCCCTCACGTCATGCTCCTGGTGAGCTGACTAGGGGGACTCCAGTATTATCACCAAGGCTGGTGAGGACACACAGGCTCCAAGAGGTTAAATGAGTTGCTCAGGGTGCTGGGACTAGTAAGGGGAGCAGGCCTGAGCCCACGAGCGGGACCCAGAGCCAGAACACTAAGCCACTGGGCTCTGGACAACGGTCAGCAGTGCCCGAGGTGGCCTACCTTGATGAGGATCTTCTCCCGCAGCTGGCTGGGCGAGGGCAGCTGGTCGGCACTGGCCTCCGTGGGCTTCATCAGAAGCAGGTCCCCGAACACCTCCTTGAAGGTCTTGGCCATGTGGCGCTGCTGCTCCACACTGCAGTGTTCCTCGATGGACAGGATCACCGGGAAGCTGCGGGTGGCAGAGGCCGGGCAGCTCGGCAAGGGTGCAGGCGCCCGGGGTGTCTGCCCAAGCTGCCCCGGAGATGGTGGGACACCGGGTGCTGCTCAGGGCACACCCACCTCCCTGACAGAGCAGACCTCATCCTGGGGGGCCCGGATGGGAGCCCCAGGTCTCAGAACAGTTCCAATCTGATTCAGGCTTCCCCAACCCCCAGAGTAGGAATTTTCTCAATACTTTTCCTTCCACCCTCAAACTCTTGAGCTCAAGCAATCCCCCTGCCTCAGCCTCCTGAGCACTTGGGACTACAGGTACCCACCGCAACACTCAGCTGAGTCTTCTATTTTTTAGTAGACATGGGGTCTCACTCTTGCTCAGGCTGGTCTCAATCTCTTAAGCTCAGGAGATCCACTTGCATCAGCCTCCCAGAGTGTGGGGATCACAAGATTACAGGCACGAGCCACCACACCCAGCCAACATATCTTTTTTTTGGGGGGGGGGGCGGTACAGAGCCTCAAGCTGTCCCCCTGGGTAGAGTGCCATGGCATCACAGCTCATAGCAACCTCCAACTCCTGGGCTCAAGCGAGTCTCCTGCCTCCGCTTCCCAAGTAGCTGGGACCACAGGTGCCCACCACAACGCCCGGCCATTTTTTGGTTGCAGCTATCATTGTTGTTTGGTGGGCCCAGGCTGGGGATTCGAACCCGCCACCTTAGGTGTATGTGGCTGGCGCCTTAGCTGATTGAGCCACAGGCGCCGAGCCAACATATCTTTAAGTTACAAAAACAAAAAGGCCCTAATTGTTTTTTAATTTCAAACCTACAGAAAAGATGAAAAGACAGGACAATGAGCACCCATGTCTGTGTTTCACCTCGAGTCACCCCATGTTCATCCACCTATTTTAATATATTTATTTCTTATAAAGTGTACGGGTCTTACATAGTCATATATGATTTATATGTAATTTGTATATATACACACACGTATATATGGGCTATTTTATGTGTACATATATGTATTTACATGTGCTGTGTGTCCTTATGTATCACTGGTATGTGTGGACGTACAGTCCATGCTCATCATCTGAGTTATGGGTCCACGAAGTCACCACCAACCCTGCTTAGCCAATCCATGAGCCATTGCTCCTAAGGGGACATTCGGGGTTTGGGTCTTTTGAGCCTCTGGTCACAACACTATCTTCCATCAATGAACACACGCCCTTGTTTTATAAGGGCTTCTGCTCAGAGACTCCTTATTCAGTATCTGCTGCTGATTCACTCCCACCGAGCTCTCAGCAGCAGCCCTGGAACTCGTGCTGAGCAAAGCGTCTCTAACTCACGTTCTCTCCACAAGACACATCACAGCCTTCTGTGGCCTTCAGCACTAGATGACCCTTCAGCACTGTGCCTGGGGCCATTTTAAACAGCAAAACCACCAAAAAAAAGTACAAAAATATTGGCTCAGCACCTGTGGCTCAAGTGGCTAAGGCGCCAGCCACATACACCTAAGGTGGCGGGTTCAAATCCAGCCTGGGCCTACCAAATAACAATGACGGCTGCAACCAAAAAATAGCTGGGCGTTGTGGCAGGTGCCTGTGGTCCCAGCTACTTGGGAGGCTGAGACAAGACACTTGCTTGAGCCCAGGAGTCAGCGGTTGCTATGAGCTGTGATGTCACAGCACTCTACCCAGGGGGACAGCTTGAGGCTCTGTCTCAAAAAAAAAAAAAAAAGTACAAAAATATGGAAAACACGGCACTAAGCAGATGGCAAAAAGGATACTTGTTTACAGTATAAACTTTGTTCAACCTTAGTAGGCCACTCAAGTGACCTCAAAAGTGCTCTAAGATTTGGTTTTGGGGTTAATACATTTTAGGGAGCAGGTGACTCCACCACTACAGAATCCACCAGTAAAGGTCGACTTCATGCACATATGTCATTTAAACATGTGTGTCTTTATGTTTACATAGCATCTGTATGTGCATCTATGGCTTCTCTGGAACGATCTGATATAAAGCACAGACCCCCTAGACATGCACCTGCCAAGAGCAAGGATATTCTCCTCCGTGATCAGACCATCAGCATTATTACACTTTGGAAAATTATCATTCATATCATCGAATATATAAATCCATATTCCAATTTTCCCAATTATCAAAGAAATGGAGTGTATGGCTTTTCTCCATCTACAATCCATCTGAAGCAAAATTATTCTAAAGGCAGCTGTGAAACCACATCATTCCATCTGAAGTCAACCATGGCCCCACCTCTCCTGGGAAGCATGGCCCTAAGTCAGTGCCCTGCCCCGTTCAACACACCCTTAGTACAACCCAACAGGAAAATGCTTTCGAAACAAAAAGTTATCTAGCAAGTTGGGCTCCAAAGGTTAATTGGCAGCAAAATCTGGACCAAATGGATACTCCTTAGAATCATTTTTGTAAAATCCTCTCAGTATGAATATTTATGCATTTTATTGCATGAAAAATTAATGTTTGATTGCAGGGTTCCAGCCCTACAGTTGTCAGTTGATTTTAGGGCTATTTTAACCAGAAGAAATTCCTCTAGCTGTGGATGAGACAGTGTCCTATGAAGGAGTATCATTCCTCAAGCACAACCAACTGCATGCTGAAAACCAAAGCAAACGCTCCAAGCAGCCTGTGAAGCCACTACACGGCCTCTGGTGACACAGGACTCCCCAATGCTTCACTGCCTGGTGGAGGTTGGTACCAAGACGGCTAAGGCAGGCCAGGCAAGGGGGGCCTATAATCCCAGCATTCTTGGAGGCTGAGGCAGGTGGACTGCTGAGCTCAGGAGTTCGAGACCAGCCTAAGCAAGAGCAAGACCCCATCTCTAACAAATAACCACGTGTGGTGGTGGATGCCTGTAGTCCCAGCTACTCAGGAGGCTGAGGCAAGAGGATTGCTTGACCCCAACCCAGGAGTTTGAGGTAAATTGCTATGAGCTATGATGCCACAGCACTCTGCCCAGAGTGACAGAGTGAGACTCCATCTCAAAAAGGGAGGGGGGTTAAGGCTACACAGGAGAGAATGCTACAATGGAGAAATAAACTTGTTTGCTTAAAGTTTTCCTCCCAAGGAGGAAAAGAGACAGCCATAATTTCATTCCCTCAGAGCGACACCTCCAGCCAGCTCCAGGGACATCTATGGTAAGTGCAATAACAACAGCCAATCATATTCACTGAACGTTTGCTGTACGCCAGGTGTGATGCTCAGCCCTTGATGTATGCCATCTCTTTAATCTGCACCACAGCCCTGTGAGGGGCATACAATGATCACCTCCATTCTCTAAGATGCAGGAACCAAAGTGTAGAACAGTAAGTACATCGCCCAATCTGGTGCATAACAGAGCTGGGGTCAGAGATTCCTGAACCCGTGCCTGGGTTATAGTGCTCTTCCACTCCAGAATGATGAAAAGACCACTATCATTCCACTGAGGCTGCAGAAGGCCTTGCCAGCTCTCAGGAGTCACAGGAACCTAGACCTGGAGGCAGCAATCCATGGCCTCGCACCACATCTGGCCATCTATCATTCAAGTTTCACTGAAACACAGCATTGCACATTTGTTTACGACTTGTCTATGGCTGCTCTTGTGTTACAGTGACAGGGATGAGCAGGTGCAACAGAGATTGTAGAGCAGACAGTATTTCTACCTAGCCCTTTACAGAAAAATTGTGTTGACCTCTGGCCTACACTGAGATCTGCTGGTGGCATAGAAAAGGGTTAGACCTGGGGTCAGAAGTCCTCGAAGCCAACCTAAACATTGATGCTCACAGCTAAATCGCTCTGTGCCTCAGTTTACTCATCTGTTAAATGGGAACAACCATGCCCACTTTGTGACAACGACTCAAGATGATCACATGTACAGAGAGCCTAGCACAGAGCCTGGCCCCAGGTAGTGCCAAGGAATATGAATGCCCCAGCACCACCACCACCAGGGGCTGCTTTGAATTCCACCTGCAGAAACAGGCCTGGGGGACTGGGAAGAAAAGAGGGAATTAAGATAGAAGGGAATTTTAACTTTCTCTCCTGACAGGTTCTGAAAGTAGGGCCGGGCTGGAATGAGGAGGAAGGCAGGGCAGAGGGCACTGCGCAGCCTCCATCAGACTCCACAGCCAGAGTGAGGTGCCTTCTTAGCCTGTAGGGGGCGCCACCCAACTGAGGACTCCTTGGCTGTGACTCTGGCCAAGATGGGTGTTGGAGTCCTCTGTGTTAGGGGCAGAAGGTTGTGTGTATGCATACATGTCTGTCCACCCAATTCTAGCTGCCTTCCCCTTACAGGCAAATCATCTGGAAACCAGCCAACTGACCTTGAGGTTACAAAGGCGTGGTCTTTGATGGCCTGCACGACATCATCAAACTTGATCTTGGTGGTCCTCGTCCAGCCATGGTAGATGATGGGCTTCCCGTCGGGCCCGTCCCAGCAGTCCACTAGGGAGAGAAAGGTACCAGCCTCAATACCACGTGTGGCCACGGATGGCAGACAGGCTGCTCGGCCAGAAGCCGTCACCCTCGGCCCCTACACCAGTTCAAGTACCAGAACACAGAGGCCCAGACCCTATAAATTCACTCAGGGCCACCGGCATGAGGACACGGGTTCACCTGGGCACATGGGGGCACCGGTGAGCATCTGTAATGAAATGGATTTGTCAGAGAGAAGCCGATCTCGACCGCTTAAGGCTTTTTTCAAGAAGATATTTACAATGTGCTTTATTTCCCAATTTTTCCTATTTAAACCCTGACTTGCCTCTTCCGCCAGCGGAAATAATACAGAGCAATGAGAAATTTATTTGTCCAGGTAAAATATTTAAACAGAAATAGATCATGCAGGAGGTAAACACCCCCATCTTTTCCATCCTGAGAGGGAACAGCCCTTGGGATTTACTCTCTCATTAGCTTTGGGTGGTGGGGCATAAACTCGGGTTGTAGACTCATGGCTACCAAACCCTGACACCCTCATGAGTGGTTTTGACAACAGTAGAGCCGGAATCAGCAGCATATGACTTTTCTCAACCACATGTGCCTTGAGCCTCTGTGGGGTTGGGGAGAGAGGCCAGGAGGGAAAGACACAAAGGGGGACGGAAAGGAAGAAGGAAAACAGGCCACCGTCCTCTGCCAGGCCACAGGGGCCGCGGACCACTCTCTATGGTTGCTCACAGACACTGCAGTACACGTGACATGAGGGACCTGCACACACCTTCCTCTAATACCAGTCCAGGAGGACACCATGGGAGGACGAGGAGAACAAAGCTTTGCCGCTGGCCTCCCAGCCTCTTGTCATAAAAGCACGCTTTCTGGCTGCCCGAAGTGCCTGGCCCAGGGTCACTGGCTCCCACCTGCTCAGGCCCCAGACACCACTCCTCATCTTGAGGACCATTTTCTTCTGGAGAAATATCCTTGGTCACAACAATTACTGCAGATGCTCTGGGGACCCGGGTCTCCCTTGGTCTGTCTCAACTGTCCCATCATCCAGACTTTCAAGACAAAAAAGCATCAGCCAAGACACAGAAAGACAAATCCCAAAAGTTCTCCCTCGTAGGTGGCATCTAAAAAAGGTGACGTCAAAGAAGCAGCAAGGAGAACAGTGATTACCAGAGACAGACGGGAGGGGCGGGCGGGCCAGGATCAAAGTTCCATCCAGGCAGGAGGAAGGAGCTCTGGTGTCCCCTTGCACAGGAGGGTGACACAGTCCGCAAGAAGGTACGAATGTCTCGGAGCAGACAGAGGATTTGTGTGTGGCCACCACCAAGAAGCAAGACAGCTTTGAGGTGATGGATATGCTAATTGCCCTGAAGGGCACATCACACGACGTACACATGGATAGAAACCCCATAAATAATAATGCCCATTAAAAATTTCTTGATGTGTCCAAGAAAGCACGGAGCCGCCACACGGCTGGCCCCACCAGGAGGACGCTACTCACACTCGATGCAGCGGCAGCCCATGCGCAGACAGCGGACGTACGCCTCCGTGGACGACTCGCTGCGCAGCTGGTCCCCCGTCAGGTACCTGGAGGAGAGGGGCAGTGGCTGGGCGGGGGAGGAGGGACTGCCCCCAGGGTGTCCTCGGGGGGCTGCTCAGCCTGAGCCCCCAAAGTCTGTAGTTCTTCGAATGAGGAAGCCCTGGTGTGGACACAATCAGGTCCCTATCACAGGATATGGACATCCCCACCCTGGCACAATGAGCACAGGTGGAGACTGGGTGCTCTTTTAAGGAGAAGTGGGTCAAAGGGCCTCAGGAGTGAGAAGGATCTGGGGTGAACTGGCAGGTGTCCGCAGCCACCACCAAGGCCCTTGTCCAGGCAGAGATGATGGCCCCTCAAGGCTCAAGGCAGGCATGGAAGAGTGCTCAGTAACACTTGGTAGAAAATGCTACACTATGCACCTTAGCCACCAAAACTGCCCCCAGAATGTTGGTTTTTATGCTCATTGGTCCTCACCACAGTCCTACCCGCTTTTTGGTTAAGAGTTTGTATTCCTCAGCTGTCTTCTAGGTTGGGTAGAATTCCCCATTCTAAGACACAACCTCTTTATTTTTTTAATGTCCTATTAATGTGAGAATACCAACAATTAGGCTACAATGTTTGCATTTGTTAGGCAGAGTCCCCGTTGGAGTTGTGTCTAAGACACAAACTCTTTAAGTGGGCGTGGTGGGGAAGAGAGAACCATGGGGTCGATTTGCCCTTGAAGACGACTGTACCTCCCCGAATCCCTGGCAGATACCATCTTCAAAGGCCTTTTCTCAGAGCATCCCTGGGATGACACTGGGGAAGGAACCAACCCAAAGTTCTCCAGGGGCTCATGATCCAAGTAGTTCACACTTTCACTCTCTAAGGAAGACTGGAGCTTCAGTGCAACATTTTTTTCTCCCTATCAATTTACTGCCTTTTTACTATCACGTTAATCACCCAAAGAGGTCAGTTTGAATACGTCACTCTCTGGTTAAAATCCATCAGCAGGAAGGGCACAGTGGCTCACAGCTATTATCCCAGCTCTGAGAGGCTAAGGCAGGAGGACTGCTTGATGGCAGGGTTTGAGACTAGCCTGGGCAACATTGCAAGACCCCATTGCTACAAAAAAATTCAAAATAAAAGTAAATTAGACAGGTATGGTGGTGCATGCCTATAGTCTCAGCTACCCGGAAGACTGAGGCAGTAGGACTGCTTGAGCCCAAGAGATTGGGGCTGCAGTGAGCTATGATCACACATCACTGTACTCGAGCCTGGGTGACAGAGTGAGACCCTGTCTCAAAAAAAAAAAGCCACTACGATTTCTAAGACCCTGCTCAAGCTGATCCCAAGGGCCTCCTCTCCTCTCCTGGGTTCTACACTCCAGACTTAACGGAGTCCTCTCCACTGCTCCTGCCCCAGGGCCTTTGCACATGCTGCTGCTCTATCTGAAACACTTCTCACCTCACCACCTGTTCTCCCATCAGTGACTCCTGTTCCTAGTTAACACTTGCTGGAGGCCTTGACTATGAGGATGGGGCTCCTGTCTGCTCACTGCTGTGTCCCAACAGCCACCAGGCACAGGGCCTGGCACAAAGCAGACGCTCTGTAAGTATCAGTTCAGTGACTCACTGAATTACTTTGCTGTAGCCACTATGAGATGCTTTAACTGTGAAAAAACAAAGGTTCTCTGACAAGCTTTATAGGGCTACTCAGAACAAGCATATTCATTGCAATGCCAGCCAGGCAAGGAAAGTTCATTCCAGCACCTCACCCAAAAGTTTTTGAGTATTCTAGTCTGAAGGACATGGCACTGTGCTCTAGCCCGGTTCACACACATCTTGCCAGAGCAGCGCATCAGCACAGCTGCCCAGTCCCTCTCGGTCCTGCCCAGCCCCTCACAGGCACCTGGTCAGACTCACGTGTTGTGTGACGAGGAAATCCAGTAATGGGACAAGGGGTTGTTCATGTCCTGCATGTCCACCACGTCGTACTTCTCATCCCAGATGCTGTTTTCTCGTGAGAACAGGTAGGTGAGGAACTAGAATAGTCAAACACAAAGACAGGATCATCGTGCTGACAGGTGGGACGGTGTTTGGCTGTTTCTGATCTGCACCCACACAGGAAAGAGTATCTCTGAGACATGAAGTCAGAAGATGGTCTCCAGACCTCAGTGACCCACATTTTCAATGCAGGAGGCTCAGACTGCAATGGGCTGCAGGGACGCACATGTTTCACAGACCTAGACAGTATTTTCCTGTTTAAATATTTGCTACCACAAGAGTTTTTACGCTTACCATATACACAACTTAGGGCATAACAGTAGCATGAACATTTATGAACCCGCTTCCCAACTTAAAAAGCAGAAGATTATCAATATTAGGACATTGAAAAGGCAGGGAATTTCATACCCCAACTCCCAGCCCCTTAAACAAAAGAAACATCAAGATGCCTGAGGGACCTGAGGCTGCGTTCTGCTGCCTGGGAGCAAACTCACATGGGCAGGTGCTCCCCAGTTTCCCTCAGTCCCACCTCCCCCATGCAAGGGCACATTCAACCATTTCAGCTGCTCGCAGACACCCAGCGTCTTGGGATTGCGTTTCTGGCCTGAATGGTTTGACTCTCCCTGGTGGCTGACGCCCTCTAGTGGTGAAATTAATAAACCTACCCAGGCAACACAGCAGTCAATAACGAAGAAAAATCAAAGCATGGAGTAGACTGAAACCAGGGATGGGGAAAAATACCCCCAACTAACACAGATGGTCAGAAGCCTCTATAACAGCAAAGCCCTCCAAGGGCAGAGGAATAGAAAATAAACCTTGGAAGACACAGGTATGAATCAAAAACTCAGCACTGCTCCACAAGGCCCCAGCCCCCTCACCTCATCCACGAACAGGAAAGGCTCGGCGGTCTCCCGCATGGTGTCGTCGATGAACTTTGTCATCCGCTCACGGACTTTGTTCAGATCCTGAGCCCAAAGTTCCTTAAAATGACAAAGAGAACTACAAGTCACCAAAAACAAAACTGACAAAATTCTTCCTCTCAGGGTGCACCCAGTTGCCATCCAAGACCAAAACATCACCCAGCATTGAATCCATTTGTAATCAAAGGCCACATGCTGAGACCTCATTCTGGGCACAGCCCTCTGCCGAGGCTGGGCAAGTGTGTTCTCTATGCCATGAGAGAGTGAGTACTTGAGGTTCTGTCGCAACCACTCAAAACTCTGCTATTACAGTGCACAAACAGTCACAAATGATAGCAGGCAAACGGGCGTGACTGCATTCCAATAAAACTTTGTTTACAAACACAAGTGGTGGTCCGAATCTGCCCTATAAGCCACAGTTTGCCACCCCCTGCCCTAGGCTAGTCAGTCACATCTGTTAGCATGAAGCAGCCAGTGGGCACAGTGGTCGTATCAGCCTGCCAGGGTTACTCACCTGCCTCGCCTCTCATTCTGCTGGGTGATCTTGGGCCACTTGCTTACCCTCTTCTGTGCCTCCCTACCCATGAAATGGGAATAATAATAGTATCTACAGCACAGGGCTTCTGTGAGGGACTGTGGGAAATGAGGTTATGTGCTGAACGCAGCAACTGGGATGCAGGAAGTGCTCAAACCATGGCAGCTTGGGCAAACTCAAGATCCTCCTCTGATCATTATGTTTAATCCGTACGACATCTCTACAAGTCATATATTGTCACTGTTTTAGGGGCAGGGACACAGAGGCTCAGGAATGTCCCGATAATCACAGCTCATAAGCTGCAGCGTCAAGTTCCCAATAAACAGACTGTGGAAAACTGACATGAACTCTAATCTGATGCCCGCGTTTCCAGGGGACAGCCAAGCTATGCTCTCCAGACACTGTGTCTGAAACATTTGCCACCAGTTCAAAACAGCTTCTTCACAGTCCTAGAAATTTCAGAATCCCTTAAGAAAAAGGAAACTGTAAAATAAAGTAACTGTATCATTTTCTTCTCTGCGCCCTGAAGTCCCAAACATTCACAGGCAAAGGGGATGAAACATGATTCGTACATTCAACTTTGACTGAGGCTATCTGGGTTTCTAATACTCTAAAGCCTCCATCTTCACGAAGAACACAAGCAAATGTGCTCCTGGATGGATGTGTGGCTGGATGGGCAGGGTCAGGTGAATGTGTCTGAAAGAATGAAAAGCCTCAGGAGCAGACACAGAGGGGTGGTGAAGAAGTGACCTCACCAGCACACAGGTGCAAAACAAGGAGTGAGCCGCTAACTCTTGTAAATCTCCTGGACCCATGAAAGAAAACAGCCCGGTGGCTGGAGAACAGCGAGTTCATTAGAATGCAGAGGCAGCAAAATCTTCGAATACTACAACATAAAACCTAAATTTTAGGATATTCAATGAAGACGGCTTGCCTGGCCCAGATGATACCCCCAAAAGGCTACAAACTTCCGCTTTCCTTCCCCCTACAGAGCTTTTGCATTTATTCAAAGCCACGGGGACTCAGCTAACACAACCGGGAACCAGACTGGCCATGAAGAAATCTCCTCCCTGAAGGAGATTAAAATGCCAGTATTCTAGGGATTTAAAAAAAGGCATCTACTTGGACCCAATCCTGAGCCTCAGACTGAACCCCGGCATATCCAATTCTAGCAGCTTACTTTTAACCCCTAACCCCTTTCAGTTCCACCCATACATCCATCCCAGGGTTGTGGTGTCGTATTTAATCAATCCTGTAATGGGAATTTACATTAATTCCAAGTTTTCATTCCTATTAAAAATGCTATCATTACTTCCTTAGGATAAGTGCCTAGGAGGCCAACTATTTAATTAAGGTATAAACCGTTTTTTTAAGTTTTCTTTTAATTGCATATAGGTAATGTGCTGTGTAGAAAAGTTGCAGCAATTTGCACACCAAGCACTACGGTGATTATTCCCTACGAGCACCTGCTACCCCAAAGCAAATGTCACATAGGTGCTCACGGGCTGCTTGAGTCCTAACTATCCAGATGCAGAGAGAACTTCTGCACCTCTCTCCTGGTCCCACATCCCTGACCTCCAAAGGCTGCTCAGCAAAGGAGCCAGCTTGAGAGGGTGGGGACTGTGTGTGTGGATGGGGGGGTGAGGGAGTGGGTGATTCTCCCTGTAATAAACTCCATCACCACTAGGTGGAGCTAAATCTATCCTCCCAAGTCAGTGGTGAATTCTGGGAGGTAAGGCTACTTGTCCCCAAGAATTCAACCAATTTAACTTAAATCACTTCCTACAAAATCGAATAATGCGGTGCAGGAAAATCATGACACACAAAAAAGCACATCTCGGCTGGGCGCCTGTGGCTCAATCGGCTAAGGCGCCAGCCACATACACCTAAGGTGGTGGGTTCGAATCCCCAGCCCAGGCCCGCCAAACAACAATGATGGCTGCAACCAAAAAATGGCCGGGCGTTGTGGCGGGCGCCTGTGGTCC
>CAUYQV010055335.1:0-16194 GCA_963574575.1 Galagoides demidoff
CTTCCTTCCTTCCTTCCTTCCTTCCTTCCTTCTTCTTCTTCTTCTTTCTCTCTCTCTCTCCCCCTCCCTCTCTTTCTGTCTTATTATTTTTCATGAGACAGACTCTCAATATGTTGCCCAGGCTACATTGCCATGGCCTCAGCCTCACACACAGTGACATTCTACTCTTGGGTTGAAGGGATCCACTGGCCTCAGCCTCTGGAGTAGCTAGAACTACTGGCAAGGGACCTTGGTTATCTTTTCAATTTTAGCAGAAACCAGGTGGGAGATGGGGATGAAGGTGTCTTGCTGTTGCTTAGCCTTGTTTCTAAAACTTCAGCTAAGGGCATCAGACCACCTTGGCCTCCCAGAGCATCCAAGTATTGTTGTCATGAGGGCAAAAGTCATTGACCTCTACTTTAGAAATGACCTTATCAGGGGTTTGAGGAATGTCCAATCTTTAGGCACCTGTAACCCATAGGGATTATATCAGGACTGTATTGCATATCCATGGTGGCAGATAGCATCACAATAATGCAGGGATCACTTTTTTGCTTATCAGTTTTCATTAGTGTTTATGTATTGAACGTGTGGCCTAACAGAGCTCTTCTACTTCCTATGTGGACAAGAAGCCAAATGTTTGGACACCTCTGGCACTGAGGTCAGGAATCTTGGAACTTTCCAGATATGCTGATATTTCCCATGATCATCATAAATAACTACAGCTATGGAGTAAACTACTGGACACATTGCATAAGCAGATGTCAAGAAAGGACCTTCAGAGAGACACATACCTTCCCAAATTAGCCTATTCTAGAGAAAGAAGTAAAATATCATGAAAAGTAGAGTGGAGAATTCTGGGACACACCTTTCAGGTCTGTGAAATCAGTGTTTTTCAGTTCAAGTTCTTAGTCTACAATATCCAAGGGCAGCAGTAGGTTTAAACTACACTCTTCCATTTGCTTACAAATGCATGACTTGAAAAGGACAGGAAGGGTTATTGAATCCCTTGGTCACAGATACAAAGTAACTTTAGGAAGCAGAAATTGAGTATGGAGAAAAGAAAAGTCCATTTTATAACAGTTTGAACTCAACATCATCAACAACAACAACATAAATCAGCTTGGTGCCTGTCTCTCAAGTGGTTAGGGAGGCAGCCACATACACTGGAGCTGGTGGGTTCTAATCTAGCCCAAGCCTGCCAAACAACAATGACAACTACAATGAAAAAAAAAGTCAGGTGTTGCGGCAGGCACCTGTAGTCCCAGTTACATGGGAGGCTGAGGCAAAGAGAATCACTTAAGCCCAAGGGTCTGAGGTTGATGTGAGCTGTGATGCCATGGAACTCTGCCAAGAGCAACATAGTGAGACTCCATCTCAAAAAAATATATAAATCCATGACACCCAGTATACATGCTTAGCAGGAATAAGGCTAAGACTTAAGATGTTAAAATCAGGGCAATACCCATTGTGATGACATTCATGGTGACCACATAGTGACTTCATCCTGTAATGTCCTGGGATACAGGGTTCTGGTCAAAGATATTAAGTGGCCTTTTCCACTCCCTTCAGCTGGTGTCCCTCAATTGTTTAAACCAGAAATCTTTTAGGTCTCCATCCACAGACCAGAAAGTGATCTCCCATTTGAGCCTTATTAATCCTATTGACGGTTGAGTTTCCCAGCACTAAGATGACACAACAGTTGAGATTTTGTACAGAAGTGTGACTCAAGCTGCACCATATCTGAAAAAACTGGACAAAGTCAGTTAAGTGGGACGCTATTTCAAGGACCTGTTTTGACACCTACCCCAAAACATCTATTTGAGAGAAGCTTACAATTTACTATACCTGGCTACAGAATCAATCTGGTCAAAGCTTCACAGGTCTTAAGCATTTATACTTTTCTATAACCATCAAAGTAATTCTGGTCATTTTACATGATGAAAATGTCTGTGGTTTTCCTGTGCATGTGGGCGTGTATGGATATATTTGAGATAAGATTTCTCTATGTTGCCCAGGCTAATCTTTCATGGCCTCAGCCTAGATAATAGCAACCTCAAACTGCAGGATTCAGGCAATCCTCCTGCATGAGACTCCCATGTGGCTAGGACTACAGGTGCTTGAAAGAATCCCTAGATAATTTTTCACTTTTTAATAGAGACAAAGTCTGACTCTTGCTCAGTGTGTTCTTAGCACGCCTTCATTCAAGAACTCCACTCTTCTCAGTCTGTCTGAGGGATAGGATTATAGGTGTGAGCCACAAAGTTTGGTCATTTTCTCTTTTATTGTTTTGCTCCCACCCTCCCTCCCTTCACCCCTTATTTACTTTATCCTTCCTTCATCCAATTCTCTCTCTCTCATTTTCTTCCTCTCTCCATTCTTTTCTTTCCTTCATCACTTTCTTTCCTCCATCTCTTTCTTCTACAACTTAAGGGAAAATTCTCTAGTGACAAACAAACAAACAAACTCTACAAGTGATCCCTGAATGTGTAGTCTGGAACTCTATACTTCAAATTGATGAATTGTGGAGGGTATGAATTATATATGAATAAAGTTGTTATTTTTTAATTTACAGGATTTTATCTATTAGGAAAATAGAGAAAAACATTCACCAAAATATGAGCATGGATGAGCACCATATCTCACACCTATAACTCCAGAAATTTCGGAGGCTGAAGCAGAAAGATCACTGGACGCTAAGGCATTTCAGACCAGATTGAGGAACATGTAACAACCCCACTTGTGCAAGAATTAAGTGCAAAACTTCAGCAGGGGTAGCACTGGCTTGTAATCTCAGCTGTTGAGTAGGATAAAGTCAGGAGGCTCACTTGAGCTTGCATTTCCTTGAACTCTAATGGTACCAATATTTTTCTGGGGTAAAAGGAAAAATTCAGTCTCAAATCTATAAGAGATGGAATGAACAGGTGCAGAAAATGTCTGGTAGACATGTATCAAAAATGGTATTTATTATCTGGATTGCCAATTTAGCTCAATATGGGAAAATCAACTAACAGATCACATTACATTAATAGAATTAATAAAAAAAAAAGATGGTCATCTCAAGAGACACAAAAAAGGCTTTTGACAGAGGCAACATAGCTTGTTGATAAAAACTTTTAAAAATCTTAGATGAGAAGGTAACAACTTTGGGACTACTAATGGGATTTACAGATGATTGGCTACATATGACATGCTATATTCACCAAGTGGAATATTTTTCAACACTAAACATGAATCAAGTGCACATTTATGTTACAATAGGAATGAACATTGAAAATATTTTGATAAGGGAACATGTCCAGTTACAAAAGAGCACACAGAGTATGACTGAACTCAGAAAAAAATATCAAGACAAGGGCAATTGTTTGCTAGTAGTGGGGGGCATGTGGGAGAGGGTTGTGGAGAAGATGAAATTGACTTCTAGTAGGTATTGTCCTTCTTTGTGTTGAGGAAGAAGCCAAACTTCTAAAATTACATTGTGATGATAGCTCTACAATTCTGTAACTATACTAAGAAATACAGAATTGTACACTTTCAAGGGTGAACTACTCATTTCAGTGAAGCTACTTGACCATGTTTTCCAAAACTTGAGGTGCTCAAAAACGTTCAGGGCATAAGAAGTACCCAGGTTGTGTCATAACTTGAGAGACAGTCAATCCTATCTTCCTGCTCACACACAGGCTACCATGAATTGACATGGAAGGTTCATTGTTCCATCCTATATAAGTTGTCATTTTCTTTTTCCTGTAGACAGAGTCTGATTCTTTACCCCTGGGTAGAGTGCCCTGACATCATGATAGCTAACTGCAATTGCAAACTCCTGGGCTCAACAGATCCTATTGCCTCAGCCTCCTGAGCATCTGTGGGTACAGGTGCCCCCCCCTACAGTGCCCAATTAGTTTGGACCACCCACTTCTGCCTCTCAGACTGTTAGGATTACAGATGTGAGCCACCACTCCAGACCTTGAATTTAGGGTATTTTTCAAACTATGCTTTATGTCCAGCGGTGGTGCTTCATGCCTGTCATCTTGGCATTTTGGGAGGCCCAGTCAATTGGATTGTCTGAGTTTCTGAATTGGACACCAGCCTGAGCAAGGGTGTGATCCCCATCTCTGAAGGATAAAAAATTGCCAGTTGTTGTGCAGGCATCTGAATTCCCAGCTGAGGGAATAGGTTTGCTTTATTATTTCTGTGAGCGATGATACCAGGGCACTCTACTGAGGGCAACAAAATGAGACCCTGCTGAAATACAGAAATGGAGAAACCCATTGTAAGGGGACTTACCCCTCATTTTCACTTTTTACCATGGGTCTAGTTTTTAAATTTTAACCCTGGATTAGATGTCAACTACAGAAATTATTCTCTCATAGGGAAATTATATTCCTAAAACCAGTATTAGTCAAGCTGTTGCATTTTATGTAAATCTGACCCTTTGATAGCCTAGATTCTTGTAGTCACTGGGAACTGCCCACACAGTGCATTCTTGACTCAAATCAGGCTTTTAATATGCACAGTAAAAAATCCAGAGTATAACCTCCCACTATTCTTTTGGGCTCCTTCTTATGCCAGGGACAAGACATCTATCAACAACCCCTACCCATCAAATCAACTGGCAATATCCAAACAAACCAATCCCAATCCTACTTTTCCTGACTCATTGCTCCTCCTAGGGGGCCACAGCAAATTTCCTCCTTCATGTAGTTCCCTATTCCATCAGCCTACTGACCTCTCCTCATACATTTGCTCTTAGAAACTGTGCCTCGCTAAACCTCTTCTCTTCTCTTCTCTTCTCTTTTCTTCTCTTCTCTTCTCTTCTCCCCTGCCCTCCCCTCCCCTCCTCTCTTCTTTGTTTCTTTCTTTATTTCTTTCTTTCTTTCTTTCTATATTTTTCATGAGACAGACTTTCACTCTTTTGCCCAGGTTAGAGTGTCATGGCCTCAGCCTATCACACTGACATATCCAACTCTTGGGTTAAAGGAATTCTCCTGAATCAGCCTCTGAAGTACCTGGAACTACAGGCAAGGGACACAGTGCTTGGCTACCTTTTCTATTTTAGTAGAAACCAGCTGGGAGATCAGAGCTGAGGGTGTGTTGCTGTTACTCACCATTTTCTCCAACATGTGAGCTAGAAGATCAGCCCACCTTGGCCTCCCAGAACATCAAAATTTGTATTCATGTGGCAAAAGTCATCGAGGTCTTTAAGAAATGACCTTATCATGGGCTTTGAGAGGTGTCTAATTCTCAGGCCTTGATGACACATAGGGATCATGTCAGGACTGTTTTGAATATCTGTGGTGACAGATATCACCACAATTATGCACAGATCTCTTTTTCACTTGTCAGGTATTACTAGTGATTGTGTATTGAACGTGTGGCCCAATATAACTCTTCTACTTCCTATGTGGCCAGGAAGCCAAAAGTTTGGACACAACTGGCATGGAGGTCAGGAATAGTGGAAGCTCCAGATATGCTGATATTTCCCATGATCATCATAAATAAGTGCACGTATGGAGTACACTACTGGACACATTGTCTAACCAGATTTTGAGAGGACTTTCAATGAGACACGTACCATCCCAAATAAGTCTATTCTAGAGAGAAGTAAAACATGACAAAAAGTAGAACTCATAATTGTGTAATGTACCATTCAGGACTGTCAAATCACTCTCTGATCTTTGGGCTCAGGTTCTTGGTCTATAACATCTCAGCGCAGCAGTAGGTATAAACCACACTCTTCCATTTGCTTACTAATTCATGACGTGAAAAGGATAGGAATGGTTGTTAATCCCTTGGCCAGAGATACAAAGAAACTTTAGGAAGCAGGAATTGAGTGTGGAGAAAAGAACTGCACTAATTTGTAACAGTTTGAACCCAATGACAAATCCAGACACCCACTATCATACTTAGCAGAAATAAGGTTAAGCTTAAAGATGGTAACCTAGGACAATAGCCTTGTGATGACATCCATGTTGACCACGTAGTGACTTCATCCTTGAATGTCCTGGGATTCCAGCTTCTGGTCATAGATACTAAGTTGCCTTTTCTGCTCACTTCAGCTGCTGTTTCTCAAGTGTTTGAACCAGGACACTTCTTAGCCCTCCATCCACAGACAGAGAAGTGATCTCCCATTTGTGACTTACTGATTCTGTTGATGGTTGAAATTACTGGCACAAGCCTGACACAACAGTCGATAATTTGTACAGCAGTTTGTCTCACCCAGGATCATAGCTGACAAAACTAGACAGAGTCAATCATCTTGGGTGCTATATGTTTTCTTTCTTGTTTTTTCTTTGAGAAAGTGGTTCACTTTGTCATCCTTGGTAGTGTGCCATTGCAAGAAAGCTCACAGCAACCCCCACCTCCTGGGTTTAGGCAATTATTTTGCTGCAGCCTCCAGAGTAGCTGGATCTATAGGCTCCTGCCACAACGTTTGGGTATTTTTTGTTGCAGTTTCACCTGGACCGGGTTCAAACCCTCCATGCTCAGTATATGGGGCCAACACTCTACCCACTGAGCGATAGGCACAACCTGTGGGGTGCTATTTCAAGGACCTGTTTTCTAAAAATTTTCTCTATACATTTACATGTGTTTATTCGGTTTCTACTTTTTGCCTTCACCTAATTAAAGAGGATTAAAATTTAATAAGAACAAAAATGTTTAAAATAAGGACTAGAAACAAAAATCTCATAAAGAACTAATGGTTATAAATACATTCCAAAAAGAAATCAGATGATTGGGCAGCAGCTGTGGGCCAAAAGAGTAGGGAGCTGGCCTGATATGCTGGAAATATGGATTCAAACCCAGCCCCAGCCAAAAAATTCCAAAAAAAAGAAAGAAAAAAGAACAAAAGTAATCAGATGATTCCTGAAAGGAAATATTGAGCAATAATAATAATAATAATGCAAAAAAATGTAACATTCACATTGTCAGATAAAAGTCTGTCTACCATATAATGCTTTGACTGTTCAGTTCAGTATGGAATCATCAGTTAACGTATTCTTTTTTTTAACAAAGTCTCAAAAAATAGGCAACTAATATTTATAAACAAAAATAGAAGATAATTTCAAAAAACAGATCATTCCAAATCTTATACACAACAGAAAAAGAAGAAAATCATTCTACTTCACCTGGACATACTTGATATTAATTTTGTAAAAGATATATTATTATCAAGTGAAATTAAAAAACATTTCACTTATAAATGAGGATGCAATATTCTAAACAACATGTTAACAAATTAAATTAAAAATTATTGTCCAAAAATGTACTTTGGTCAAAATTAAATCCAATTTACGTGAGAATTAATCACTATTTTCTTTTCTTTTTATCTTAGTCTTTCCCTCACCCCCTCCCTCCTTCTATCCGTATCTGCTCTCCATTTTCCCCACTCCCCACCATGTTGTTAATTGCCATGAATTGTCCCCATATCAAAGTTGAATACATATGATTCATACATCTCCATTCCTGTGATGCTTCAATAAGAATAAAGTGTTCCACGTCCACCCAGGTTAATGCAAATGCCACAAAATCTCCATTTTTTTCATGTTTGAATAGCATTCCATTGTACACATATACCACAGCTTGCCAATCCATTCATGGTTTGAGGGGCATTTAGGCTGTTTCCACATTTTAGCTATTGTAAATTGAGTTTTATAAGCAGTCTAGTATAAGTGTCCTTATAATAAAAGGCTTTTTTCCCTCCTGAATAGATGCCCAGTAATGGGATTGCAAGATCAAATGGGAGGTCTAGGTTGAGTTCTTTGAGGTTTCTCCATACATCCTTCCAAAATGGTTGCATTGGTTTGCACTTTTCCCACCAACAGTGTAAAAATGTTCCTTTTCCTCTACATCTGCACCAGCATCTGCAGTTTTGAGATTTTGTGTTATGGGCCGTTCTTGCTGGGGTTAGATGATATCTCAGGGTGGTTTTAATTTGCATTTCTCTGATAATTAGTGATGATGAGGATTTTTTCATATGTTTGCTAGCCATTCATCTGTCTTCTTTAGATAAGGTTCTGTTCATCTCTCTTCCCTAATGATGTATGGGATTGTTGCCTTTTTTCATGTGGATTAATTAATGTTCTCTATAGGTACAAGTTATTAAGATTTTGTTTGATTCAAAATATGCAAATATACTTTCCCATTGGGTAGGTTGTCTATTTGTTTTGGTTGTTGTCTCCTTAGCTGTACAGAAGCTTTTCAGTTTAAATAAATCCCATTTGTTTATTTTTGTTGTTGTTGCAATTGCCATGGCATTCTTCATAAAGTCTTTCCCCAGGCCTATATTTTCCAGTGTTTTTCCTATGCTTTCTTTGAGGATTTTTATTATTTCATGCCTTAATTTAAGTCCTTAGTCCATCGTGAATCAATTTTTGTGAGTGGAGAAAGGTGTGAGTCCAGTTTCAGTCTTTTACATGTGGATATCCAATTCTCCCAGCACCATTTATTAAACAGGGAGTCTTTCTGCCAGTGTACTTTCTTGTTTGGTTTATTGAAGATTAGGTTGTTGTAAATTGTTGGTTTCCTTTCCTAGTTTTATATTCAATTCCAAATGTCTATGTCTCTATTTTTGTGCCAGTACCATGCTGTCTTGATCACTATGGCCTTGTAGTACAGACTAAAATCTGGTATGGTGATGCTCCTAGTTTTTTTTTTTTTTAATTACTAACAACTGCCTTAAGTATAAGGGTTTTTGGGGGGTTCCATACAAAATGTAGGATCATTTTTCCCAGTCTTGAAAATAGGATGATGGCATTTTAGTAGGGATGGGCATTGAATCGATAGATTGCTCTGGGAATTATAGACATTTTAACAATGTTGATTCTTCCCAGCCATGAGCATGGTATGTTCTTATATTTATGGATTTATTTTTTAAATTATAGACAGAGTCTCATTTTGTCACCCTGGTAGAGTGTCATGGCATCATAGCACACAGCAACATCAAACTCTTGGGCTTAGGTGATTCTCTTGCCTCAGTTTCTGAGTAGCTGGGACTACAGGTGCTGATCACAACACCCAGCTATGTTTTGTTGCAGTTTGGCTATGGTCAAGTTTGAACTGGCCACTCTAGGTATATAAGCCTAGTGATAAAAGTTCCTCTCGGGACTGCTTTTGAATTATCCCACAAGTTTTTGTAGTTTGTGTTTTCCTTGCTGTTATACTCAAGGAAGTTAATTATTTCTTTTTATTTCTCCCTGCACCCAAATGTCATTCACCATAAGGTTGTTTAAATTCCATGCCTTTGTGTGAATTTGAATGTTTTTGTTGAGGTCCACTTTTAGTACCTTGTGATCTGAGAATATGCAAGGTAAAATTTCAATTATTTTGATTCTATTGAGGTTTGTTTTGTGTCCTAAGATATGATCAATTTTGGAAAATATTCTATGGGACGATGAGAAAAATGTCTATTCTTTATCTTTGGGATGGAGTGTTTTATATACATCTATCAAGCACAGATGTTCTATGGTCTCATTTAAATATCTAATATCTTTGTTTAATTTTTGTTTAGAGGATCAGTCCAGCTCTGAGAGAGGGTTGTTAAAGTCCCCTATTATCATGATGTTATAGGATATAATATTGTTTAGACTAAGTAAGATCTGTATTAAGAATCTGGGAGCACTTAAATTGGATGCATAAAGATTTAGAATTAAAATATCTTCTTGTTGTACTTTTCCCTTGACCAATATGAAGTGATCATCATTGTCTTTTTTGACTTTAGTTGCTTTAAACTAAATATATTTGAAAACAAGTTTGGAAACCCTCTTTTCTTCTGATTTCCATTTTCCTTAAATATTGACTTCCAACCCTTAACTCTGAGTTTTAATTTGCCTTTTGCTGTGACTTGTGTTTCCAGAAGACAGCAAATAGATGGACTTTTTTTTTTTCAATCCAAACAACCAATCTATGCCTCTTCATTGGAGAATTCAATCCATTAACATTTATTGAGATAATTGATAAGTGTGGTAGCACTCTAGTCATCTTATTTTTTCAAAGGCCATTGCTTAATTCTGTCTTTTGCATCATTGTGGAAGCTAGGTTATGTCCTTTAATTTCTGGGTGTTTACTATGTTGAAGGTCCATTGTGATGGTCAATGTGTAGAACAGGTTGAAGTATTTCCTGTAAAGCTGGTCTTGTTGTGGCAAATTTCCTCAATGTTTGCATATCAGTAAAATATTTGATTTATCTGTCAATTTTAAAGCTTAGCTTAGCGGGACATAGAATTCTGGGCTAGAAATTGTTCTATTTACATAGGTATATGACCAATGTCTTCTGGCTTGAAAAGTTTCATTAAAGAAGTCCACGGTTACCCTAATGGATGTGATGGATGTGCCCCTGTAGGTCAGTTAGCGCTTACTCCTGGCAGCTCATAAAATCTTTTTGTTGTTGTCGTTTTTTGTCTTGACTTTAGATAGATTAGTCACAATATGTCTTGGAGAAGTTGTATTTAAGTTGAGGCAACCAGGGGACCAATATCCCTCTGAAAGGAGTATGTTAAAATTCTTGTTGATATTTGGGAATTTTTTTTTTTTAGAGACATGGTCTTGCTATGTCACCCTCAGTAGACAGCTGTGGCATCATAGCTCACACCAACCTCCAGCTCTTGGACTTAGACTATTCTCTTGCCTCTGCCTCCCAAGTAGTGGTGACTACAGTTACCTGTCACATCCCCTGTCTATTTTTTCATTGCAGTTTGTCTGGGGCTAGGTTCAAATGCGCTGCCCTTGGTACATGGGGCCAGCTCTCTACTCACTGAGCCACAAGCACTGCCCAATATTTGGGAAATTTTCATTTATAATATTCTCTAGAATGGCTTCCATTCCTCTGAGGCATTCTTCTTCCCCTTCTGGGATACCTATAACTCATATATTTGAATGCTTCATAAAGTCCCATAATTCTCTCAGTGAACGTTCTGTTGTCTCTCTTCTTTTCTCCCTCTTTGACTATCTGAGTTATCTCAAGAGATTTATCCTCTACCTCAGAGATCCTTTCTTTTGCATTATCAAATCTGATGTTTATACTTTATATTACATCTTTAAGTTCCCTAACTGAGTGCTTCAGTTCCTTCACCTCTATTATATCATTGCTATATTCTTCATATCATTCATCTCTTATTTGATTCTGTTTTTGCATTTTCTTTTGGTTATTTTCCACTTTTGTAGGAATTTCCTTCATTGTTTTTTCAGGATTTTCCATTTTCTCAGGAATTTCCTTATTTGTTTTTTGATTGTTTTAGACTTTCTCAGCAATTTCCTTCATTGTTTTCATCATTGGTATTTTAAATTCCCCTTGTGCCATTTCTAACATTTCTTTATAGGTGGAATCCTCTGCTATAGCTAACTCATGGTCCCTTAAAAGGGTTGCTCTGGACTGGCATTTCACATTGCTAGGATTTTTATGCTAATTCTTCTTCATGAGTGTTTTCTTATATCTGTTTCCTTGCATTGATTATCCTTTCACTTCCTCTTGTTCTTTACATTACTGTGCCAC
Organism: Galagoides demidoff; assembly: GCA_963574575.1. Lineage (NCBI taxonomy): Eukaryota > Metazoa > Chordata > Mammalia > Primates > Galagidae > Galagoides > Galagoides demidoff. The sequence goes on from CAUYQV010055335.1 coordinate 11,468, forward strand.
TGCCCTAAGGTTTTAATGAGTTCTTTTGGAATGGTACCAGGTGGATGAGAAAAACTGAAGAGCAAGAAGGGAAAAAGATTATTAAAAGAATGAGAAAAGAGAAAGAAGAGGGGGTGAGTAAAAGGAAATATGGACAAAAAGAAGACAGGCACCAAAAGAAGGGTACAGGAGTAAAATAGGTGCATAGTAGTGTACATTGACACAACCTTAAAATCCCCTAACCTCTGGGGATGCTGATTTGGGTGGTTTCCTTTAGATCAGCAGCTCTTTGCCCAACTGATCAGACACAGTACCTCATCTCCACTAGACAGATAGGAAAAACAAAAATATTATGACTCAAAACGTATTCATGATCTATGTGTATTTTACTTAATAATAATAAACAACCCCTTGTGGGATAAAATTGGGGGAAAAAACAAATAATAGGGGCAAAAACACTAGCAGAAATGAAGTTCCAATTGTTGAAGAAAGCAAAAATGAAAGATTGTATTTAAACTAAAATTGTAAAGAGAAAAAAAACATAGAGGAAAAATGTTGAAATTAAGAAAAAAAAATCAACCTCCCCCCAGAAAAAAAACCCAAACAAAAAACCAAAACAGTATATATATCATGGTGAATATTGTACAGGCAACACGTGATCTTCTGAGGTATGAGATGTTAATCACAATGTTGATACAGCTGTAAGAGTTGGAGACTGGAGGTCTCTGCTGATTTCTCAGACCCCATAGGCTTATGAGCCCAAAGATCACCTAAGCCCACTTAAAAGACACTTCAAAAGGTAAACCTTGACTAAGCAGAAGCTTTCCAAGGAAAGCATTTATTGCTGGGATCTCTCCTGGCATAGCTGCCCACTTATCCAGTGTGCTAAAACCAGTCTTACTTTATGCCCCTGAGAGCCAAGGCTCTAATCTGCCAAACACTTAGATGTTTACTCTTCCTCAGAATTTCTGTCCCCACCTTTGGGCATCTCAGTCGCTAGATTATTTGCCCAAGGTCTCATGGCTGATCCCTAAGTTGTGACCTGGGGGGCAGCTCCCCCACAGTGGCTGTGTGGGCAGCCCACAGCTGAATGATATTAGCTCCCTTGCAGCTCAGCAGCTCAATCCATGGCCCTACACAATGCCCAAAGTCATTGGCACACCAGCCCAAGATCTCCCAAGAGAGTTCAACTGGGTTTGGGATTAGAATGTTCTTCCTTTTCCAGTGGCTTCAGATGTCCCATTAAGTTGTTAATGTCTTCTCTTTCCATTCTATTGAGGAAGGCTTACAATGCTATAAATTTTCCTCTTAGGACTGCCTTTGGGCTATCCCAGAGGTTTTGGTAATTTGTGTCTTCATTATCATTTTGTCCAAAAATTTGGTAATTTCCTTTTTAATCTCATTTATGACCCAGCTATCATTCAGCATGAGGTTATTTTGTTTCCATGTTTTTGTATGGGAATGCAGATTCCAGTTGTTAATGAGTTAAACTTGTATTCCATGATGGTCTAAGAAGATACAAGGAATAATTCTTTTTTTTTTTTCTCTAGACACAGTGTCATTTTGTCACCATCAGGAGAGTACCTTGGCATCACACCTCAAAGCAAACTCCAACTTGTGCTGGAGTTCTATTTAAGAAGAAACTGGGGTTCTCAAATTGTCTGCTATCTGGATTTCTGAATCTCTTGTCATGTACAGGAACTTCTCCTTGATTATCTCCTGAAGTAGTGCATCTGAGCATTTCCAAGCACCCTGATTGACTACAAGAATTCCTATAAGGCAAATATTACTTTTCTTTGAATTGTCCCAGAGTTCTCTGAGAGAATGTTCTGTTTTTGCTCTCACTTCTCTTCAGCTTTGAGAATTTGTGAGCATTCAAAACCTTTATCTTCAATGTTATATATCTTTTCCTCTCCCTGTTCCATTCTTTTACTGAATAATTGTACTGTATTTCTCAGACCTTTGAGGCCTGCATGTTCCTGCCTCCATGTGTCAAAAACTTTGGTGATTTTGTCTTTGAATTCATTGAATTTCTGAGATGACTTTTGAAATTCTCCTTGAATTTCTAATTCCCAATTTATCTCCATTCTGTTAATCATATTTGTAATTCAAATTCTGAATTTGATTTCTGAAATCTCAGCCATTTGTTTATGTATGGAATATTCTGGTGTGTCTGCCTTGTTGTTCTTTGGGGGAGTTGATGTATTCTGATTATTCATGTTGCCAAAGTTTACCCACTGATTCCACCCCATGACTATTTTCACCATTTGGCTAGATGAGCAGATAAGGTGAAATTGTGTTGCGGGCTCCAGGATTAGTGATTAATCAGAAATTGTCCCAAGAGTTGGGACTGGTGACTGTAGGTTTTCCCTTACAGCTTTGCAAAGGACCTATACATTACTATGACCTGAGACACTGGAGACCTGCTTGGTGTGGAGGGGCTAAGTGGCTCTGTCTTATTTTCATCCTAGTGAATCAGTAAGTCTTGGTTGAAGTCTCAGCTGTAGAGAAATACCAGCAACTATGGCACCCCACCTCCCATGGGCAACAACCGGAAAAGGAAACTCAAACCTTCCCAAAAAAATACAGCCAGGGTACCACCTTGGATGGTCCTCAAGTGATTGGCCCAGGTCAAGAGTTCCAAATCAATTCTGCCAGTCCGCACCAAATATCAAGTGGAATAATTCAAAAGGTCTCCACTTTGCACCTCTGTCACTCCCAGTCACTGATAACTGCACAGGGCTGTGACTCAACTCCCTCCAATGAGCAGATTCTCCAGTTGTTTGTTACTGCCTGAGTCACAGAGAGATCAATGTCTCCTCAGCTAGGCCACCACATTCTGTCACCAACTGGCATGGGTAGCTGAAACCAAACAACCTCAGGTGCTTAATGGAAGCTGAGGAGTTTTACTCAGCTCTATCCTTGCCCCAGATTTATGTTCTTGCCACTTATTTTCTCACAGAATTTGTGTTTTCTCACAGAAATTGTGTTTGTGCCCTGCAGGACAAGTGCTGTTTGAGTTCACTGAAACTGCAACTCAGCCTAACCCTGTGCTGATGCTGCTGTGCCAATTCTTACAGAGCTGGTGTCTCAGGATCTGCTGCACTCTGTGCTGGGGCAGTGTGGTTAGAGCTCCCAAACAGCTCTCAGTTTGTGCCCATCCCTGGGCTGGTTCTGCTACCATGCCTGCTTTTGCCCCAGTTATACTTCCTTGGGGGATGGTTGTGTCCTGGCCTGAAAAGCAGCAATTCTGGCTCATCCCCTCCCTGGAAGTATGCCACCTCTATGCCTGTGGATTCTTTTCTCCATTCTCAGAGCCACCCACCATGGCAGGTACCACCTCAGGCATATTCTTTACCCACGAGGCCTCTGTTTCTATTGCAGATCTGTTCTTCCAGTAGCTGCCACTGGAGTAGAGGTCCAGCTCCCTCTGGTTGCTAAGAGAGGGGGGAAGTGTATCTCCAAAATACCCCCTTGTGTGTGAGGCCTATTGTTCTTACCACTTCCACTAATAAACTGTGCCTCAGGGAACCATTTCTCCCTGTCCCATATGATTCTCTCACTTCAAAGATCCCACTCCACACCCATGCCACAGCATGAGCACAGACCTGAAACAGTCCAATCCCCATCCACACCCCTCGAGGAAATTCCCAAGAGCATGGACTCCATAGGAGATAGGCTTTCAGACCTCGGGGTGAGAATGGAGGAGAGGGCTCAGAGTTCAGAATTATGGGTAGAGTCTACATTCAACATTATGCCTCATGGGAGAGTGCCATGGCACACTACTCTGTCCTCTCTGGGGAAGAAATTCTGTTTTTTAGAGGGCTTTTCTCATGGGATAAAATAGGAGGTTATCTGAACTCTTCTTGCTTGTTTGTAGAAAGTATACTGCGAGCCATTGTCATGGGAAGGGATCACTCATCTGCTTGGTGATAGACTTTGTACCTATTGTTTGTTACCTTGGGGTCGCAGTTTGTCTCAGCAGGGGAGATGTGCATTCTTCAATGTTTTATCTTGACTCAGCTCCAAACCATAAGCTTACCTGCTAAACATCTGTCCTTAACTCTCCTTCTGGACGGGAGCCTCTGTGGAAAGCTGGCTCCATTCGGTCTTCTTGACTCCTCCCTCCTTGTTCCCTTATCATAAAGATTTTAAAATTCATTTCCTATAGAATGTGCACATCTTTCCTTTTGATAATTGAAAAATATTAATCATGTAAATATAGAATGTTATACATATCCAATCATCAGTAAATCCCATTAACAGTCCTAAAGATGTTCCCTTACCATTTAAGATTTTGAAAGATTTTGCTGTATCCCATAGATTTTTGTAGCTTGTGTCTTCATTGTTGTTATGCTCAAGAAAGTTAATAATTTCCTTTTTAATTTTTTCTTGCACCCAGCCATCATTCAGCATAAGGTTGTTTAACTTTCATGCCTTTGTGTGAGGTTCAGCATAATTGCTGGAGTTGAGTTCCACTTTTAGTGCCTTATGATCTGAAAAGATGCAAGGTAGAATTTCAATTCTTTTAATTCTATTGATTTTTTTGTGTGTCTAAGGATATGATCAATTTTAGGGAATGTTCCATGGGATGATGAGAAGAATGTATATTCTTCGTCTTTGGGAGGGAGTGTTCTATATATGTCTATCAAGCACAGTTGTTCTAAGGTCTCATTTAAATCTCTAATATCTTTGTTTAATTTCTGTTTAGAAGATCTGTCCATCTCTGAGAGAGGGGAGTTAAAGTC
>CAUYQV010055338.1:0-38053 GCA_963574575.1 Galagoides demidoff
GCCCACCAAACAACAATGATGGCTGCAACCAAAAAATGGCCGGGCATTGTGGTGGGTGCCTGTGGTCCCAGCTACTTGGGAGGCGGAGGCAGGAGACTCCCCAAGAGTTGGAGGTTGCTATGAGCTGTGATGCCATGGCACTCTACCCAGGGGGATAGCTTGAGGCTCCGTCTCAAAAAAAAAAAAGAAAAAAAGAAAAATAGCATTCCAATAAAACAGAGGGAAAAAAAAAACATACTGCCTTTAAAAATCTGTAAAGATTGCATTACAAAATAAGAGTCAGTGTAAATCTTAATTTTGAGGCCACTTTTCCTGGGAAACCGTCCCTTCTCCTAAGACTAGGCCGCATGTCCCTGAAACACATTTTCTAAGTGTCTTGTACTTTTCCTCTGTAGATTTGATTACAACTACAACTAACTTTGTAATTATTTGCTACCTTTTAGGCTGAGGTTCAGCAAATTATTGGCTACCTTTTAGGCTGAGGTTCAGATATCTTTTATTTATTGCTCTATTACTGAAATTTAGTCGTGTGCCTACAGATACACATATATACATATATGCATGTACACATCTATATCTATGTATAGCTATGTATGTATGTGTTAATGTGCATTACATATGTTTATATATAAATATAATACATACTATATAGATATTACATGTGCATGTGTATGTCCCTCTGTGTGTATATATGTGAAGCAAAGAAACTCCCCCTAAGGTGCTAAAAGTTAAATCATATACGGAGAATGGGAAGTTCTGTTCCTTCAGACTGGAGAGTTCATGGCTTCATTGAGGTATGAATACGTTCATTTTTACAATGGAGGCATTTATTTTTCCTTCCATTGAACTCCTGTAAAAGTTTGCTTTCATTTCAAAACAAATCACTTTAAGATGAATGACATCTCTTTAGAGACAACCACAGTAACACTCAAAAAGAAAATCACAGTACTATGTGAAGAACAGAGTAATTTTAATTATTTTGAGGAAAGTTTTTATAAAGGAAATTAAGAAGTATTTGTATCTGTTTACAGAGACATATGAAAAATCATGTAGGTAAAGTTATGAGTGCAAAATTAAATAAGCTATTTCAGTAGCTGAAATGTTAGATTGATTATAAATTGTACTAGCTGACAATTTGGGGTACTAATATTATTGGAATTGATACAGCTTTATTTCTTGAAAATGCATTTACTGCTATTAAAGACATCATGATGAAAAAATATGGAAAAGGATATAAAAATTAATGTTTTTAAAAATGGCCTTGTCAGGACATTCTGAAGTCCCTGCCCTTTGGGAGGAGGTGGCCAGAGGATCCTGTGAGGCCAGGATTTCAAGACTAGTCTGTATGACACGGAGATCCTACCTTCATAACAGTTAAAAGGAAATAGCCTAGCTACCTCTTTTTACACCAAGGATTCCATTTTCATCATTAAAAACAACTGTCTTTTGAACTCCGGCTAATATCTAAAGAATTGCTTGGAAAGCATATTTTTTATTTAAATAAATGATATATAGCATTATATAAGTTAAAGAACTCTGAAAGCAGCCTGTACCTGGGTTTTATATCCTGGGGACAATAGGATAAGAAACTAATTAAAGCTAATTAAAGTAAATTTTATAAAGTACATATATATAATTATTCCATGCAACAAATATTGAGAAAATTTTTAAAAATTATACTTTAAAGTTTAATGTCAAAGACACTCACAGGAGTATATTTCCAAGTTTTTAGCGATTTATGTTAATAAGACAACTTCACATGTATGCTTAAAAGACCCAAAGAGATAAAATTGAATTTTTAAAAATTAATGTGAGCTACATTTTAGAAATGAAGTAACTGAAGTTAAAATGGCTATGTGATTTCACCACTGTGACAAAGTTAATAATTATCAAAGGTAGAGCTGTCCTTATCCTTTCTTAATTTTCTTATTATTACATGATGATAAATCTTTTCCCATATTCCCTGGAGGGAAAAAAAATAGAAACATTAATATCATAGGGCAATCCCCGCATATTTGAACATTTATTTATTTACTTTAATCAGTGAACCAACAAATACTGAATGTCTACACAGGACAATTCTCTACATAACCTTAGACCGAACCACTTCTTTCCCTTTTCTCACTTGTAGTTCTTAAGAATAACTGTACAACGTGCTGGGAACAGAGCATACTAGAAAGTGGTACACACTGAAACAGCCTGGGCTTTGTTCCAGTCCCTCCTAGAACTAGGACAGCCCTCTTTGCTTTACCACAGTAACTCCTGTTGTCCCCAGGATATAAAACCCAGGTACCGACTGCTTTCAGAGTTCTATAGCTGCACTTCAAATAGGGCATGCAGAGGTGAGATGCCATCTTCTCCCCACAGCTTCCTCAAGCCTTTGGTGAACAGCGCTGGGTTTCTGGTCTCTCTTGCTGCCCGTCTGTAAGTAACACACCCACTTCATGTACTTTGCTGAGTGTGTGAGTGCTCTATCTCACTGGGTGCAGGCAGGGGGTGGATAGCTAACCTACTTTGTACCTATCATGCTCCGGGTCTTCTGGATATAAGCAGAAAGCCAAGAACTTGCCATGGTTTATAGTGTAGTATTCCAAATAAAGTTGCATTTGTTGTGATCTATCACCTGAGTCATTTTCTAAATAGTAAACAATTATAGAATCATAACCCAGAAGGCACAATTGAATTTGAAGAAACTAAACATGTCTTGGAATGATAGATATATTTCTCATCATTATTTCTTATGTAACAGAATAGAGAAACCCAGTATTTCATATTTAGGATGTTCAATTTTCTGTTCTCATTTAGATGAAGGATGTTTTCACAGTTCCCTTTGTAGGAATGCATTATGAAATAGATATTTGTTATGATAAATTTTCAGTCCTATTAGTCTTGCCTTTTGTTCTAAACCTTTCTTCAGAATAGATGACTAGGTCGAGGATGCCTCGTCTGAAATGACTGGGATCGGAAGTGTTTCTGATTTTGGATTGTTTTAGATTATGGAATGTTTACATATACATAATGAGATATCTTGGGGATGGTGCCCAGATCTAAACACAAAAGTTGTTGTTTTCATACATATCTTATACTCATCGCCTAAGTGCAATGTTTCACAAAACTTCAAATAACTTTGTGTATAAAGCAAAGAGTTGACTATATTTTGACTGTGATCCACCACATGAGGTCATGTGTGCAATGTTTCACTTTTGAAGTCATGTCATAGCCCAAAAGTTTTGGATTTTGGAGCATTTTTGGATTTCACGTTTTCAGATTAGGCATGCTTGACCTGTATTAGTATGTGTTTTAAAACTGCAATTTGTTATTTTAGTTTTGTCTTAGAATACATTTTTCATGAGCACTACTTCTTTCTAAGAATTTGAAATACAGATTAGCAATATGCTATTGGACAAAAACCAATAATGATTTTATATCAAACATATTTCTTAGAGAAAGCTATTACATGTGAGACTAACATATACATGTATTTATTCAAGACAGGTTGTTCTCAGATTTGAAATCGGAAACACTGATGCATTCTATAATTACAAATTAAAGTAGGATGCACAAAACACCTACTCTACTGGGAAAAAATAATTGCCTTCTGGCTGAAAATACCCAGGTGTTACAAAATTGCATTATTCTCACCAGCGCAAGCTGCCTGAATCTTTTCATACTAGATTCTGCAGGCACAAGGTCATTTATAATGTCCTCCATTATGTATCCAAAGGGCAATTTTCTGATTTCCTCCTGTATGTTTTAGTCCTTCTGACATAACTGACCCTTTAGAAGACAACTCTTTCCATCTACATGTAAAAAATGCTGAATGTATCCTTTAGCAATTTAAATTGCTTTTAGCAGGTCAGGTCACCTCATTTAATAGTTCCACATCACTTTATTCAGCTTGCAACCCTTAGAAATACAAAAACCATTTCTCCAATTCTCCTGTTCAATAGAACTTAATATTCTACGGTTAGAAAAATGACTTCCTGCCATGTGTGTCTCTTTTCTTCATATTCTTCTCCGTCCCAAACACTACATTTTACATAAAATCTCGGCTAAAATTTTGGAAATTCAGGTTTTAAATGCTGTTGATGTCCAGACGAATTCTTGTCTTATGGGTTTTGACTTCTCACAGGTGTGCTTTGTTATTATATTATCGCAATTCAATTAGCAACATCTATTGCATAACGATCGGGAAAAGGTTTTCTTCAATACATTTTACACTTTAGAGACATAAGAGGTTTTCTGTTAGGCAGACACTGCTTCCAGAGTTTTTCCCTCTCCCATAAACTCATAGGAATTTTTGAGTCAAGTGCCTGTCACTATTAGGCTTTTAAAAAGTCCCCATTTCATGGGGAATTCCTTTGGGAAGTACTTCAGGCCTGACATAAATGCAGGCCTACAGAGGCTCTCAACATGGTCCCGCTTGTATCAAATAACATTTTCTGAAATTCTCTTACTCTCTTACTTCAGAGATTATTTGAATCTTGCTTCAAGTATTTTGTTTACTCCCTGCTTCCTATTCTCATTCTCAACCTGCCTTTCGTTGGCTGGTCACAAGGCAGAAGATTCTGCTATTAAAATTATTCTTCTATTTTATTAAAAGTAAAACAGAATTAATAGTGATGTAACAATACTAAGAAAATAACAAATCATCTTTCATAACTTTATGTAAACTGTAATATTTTAAAGTTACTCTAATGTGAACAATCCTTTTATATTCTTTTTGTGATGAAAATTTGTAAGTGCTTTGTATGAGCAAGAATTTAGTAAGTATCTACCAGGAGTTCTTTCTTATTATGAACATTAGAGACCTAATACTCTTTAGAAAAGATTTAGAGATTCACAGCAAAATGAGAGCTGGTCAGTGACTTCCTACCCACTCCCTTCCCTCCCTGCTATCAACACCCTGCAACAGAACAGTCCATCGGATTCAGCTGAGGAGCCTGTTGACACAACATAATCACCCACAGTCCACAGTTTATATTAGGGCACACTTTGGTATTGTGTACACTGTGCCTTTGGAAATGTAAACTCTAGTATTGCATTATATTATACATTATAGTATGTAACTTCACCAACCTAAAACATCTTCTGTGCCATTTGCAACTAATATTTTTGCTGTCACATTCTTAAAAAAAATCATCTGATTTTCAAAACAAGCTCTAGCTAAGAAAAATTCAGGCTACAGATTGTATAAATGTAGCTCTGGTTGAAACTATTTGGCTGTTTCTATTACATCAAGAGAATGTCTAAAATTCTTCAACACATAAGTGTAATATAATACCAAATACAAGTATGTCCACAAAAAATAATAAAGTACTGTAACACAGGATTGAGGAAGATATAATTGGGGAGAAAGTGTCATTCACCTAAAGACATGTGAAATTGGAAGTGGTTTTCTAAAGCTGGTATCTCTCGCTGTTTCCCTGGCTATAGAAATGGTCAGAATGGGTCATCTGGCCAGTATGCCCAATGAAGCAGAAATAAAAGGAGAGAGAATATCAGGTAAGCCCCAGATATATGATCTTTGTATTGCTACAGAAAAGAACTATTCATGACACTTGTTAAAGATTGGTAAGGCAGACTTCTTTCAAGGAGAAGGCCTTACCTTGCAATAGAGGAAAGAGAATGGGTTCAACTCTAACTATAGCTTTAGAAAGCAAGAATTTTTAGCCAAGGAACAGTGTGAGGGGCAATGGGCTGAAAGTTACCAAGAGAAGACATAAGGAGTAAGGTAGGATGGTGGCTGAGTTAACCAAACAGGATTCTTATTGGAGGCAAGCCCGGGTGATTAGTCCTTACCAGGTGAAAGGTCGAAGATCAAGAACCCAACCAAACATTGAGAATGATCTGTTATCAAAGGCGGAGGATTGTGGCTGAAAAGATTTAGCAGGACACATGGTGAAGCTGAGCAATGCAGAGGTGAACCTATCCATTCAAAAGTCAGGCCTAGTAAGAAGAGATTTCCATGGAGCCTGAGAACAATTAATCAAAGAAAGACTCTCTAAGAATATTCAGAGGTAGTGAGAAAATAATTTGCCTCTTCAAAATTAAAAGATAACCTATTATATTCACAGTAAATATGTGTGTTTATCCTTAATGTTACATTCTTTTGAACAAATATAAACCCTTTCACATCTAAAAAATCAAAACCTGCTTTTGTTTATCCTTTTTAACAAAGATGATAAATTTCCTTTTAAAATAACTTTTTGAGGGGTGGCTCCTGTGACTCAGTGAGTAGGGCGCTGAGTCCCATATGCCGAGAGATGTGGGTTGGAGCCTGGCCCCGGTCAAACCGCAATAACAACAACAACAACAACAAAAAATAGCTGGGCACTGTGGCTGCGCCTGTAGTCCCGGCTACTCTGGAGGCTGAGGCAAGAGAATCGCCTAAGCCCAAGAGCTGGAGGTTGCTGTGAGCTGTGACGCCATGGTACTCTACTGAGGGCAACAAAGTGAGACTCTGTCTCTAAAAAATAAAAATATATATATAAAATAATTTTTTGAAATTATATTATTCGTAAGAACAAAACCTTCTAAAGTTTCTAACAATAAATCAATTTCTGAAAAGGGTGAGGGGTAGATCACGGGTTGTAGTCCCATGTAAAAAAAGAATGTGTGAGATGGATCTGTCCAGAGCAAAGTGAGGTCATCACCCAGAAACCAGCTTATGACCACTCCTCTAATCAGGATCTTCAGGAGTAAATATCAAAGTCACATTTAAACTCTCTAAGTTTTGGTCTTTTTCTTCCCCAGTAGTTTTATAAATAATCTCCAAAATTCCCAGAATATATAATCTAAAGAATATAATTTTGTTTCTTTAACATTTTATTTTCAAAAGACTTAGGAAAAGAAATACAAAAATAACATAGGGAGTTCCCACATACCTGTTGCATTATTTCCTCTGATGCAATTATGTTATATAATGTTGAATTAAAAGCAAATTTGTACTTTGGTCAGGAGATACTTTATTTGAAAGGGCTACTGCAATAGGAAGAATATTCTAAATACTAGATCCAAAAGTACTCAAGAATTAGGCAAACAGATTTTTTCCTTCTATATAGAGTAGTAATCAAGCCTAAAAAACCCCAGGTATGGGTGAGATGAAAATATGGATTGGCTAGTAAAATCAGAAACTGATTGATCCTGAAGGCCACCTACATTCCAGGAGTAGCTCTTAAGGAAAAGCTTTATTCTGGCCCAGGCTGAGAAAAAGATCATGTGCAGGGCGTCCCAGGAAAGAGAAAATCTCAAACAAATTCTGCTTATTATACATTTTGTTCCAACTGATCAATGAGGATAAAACAATTCAGTAAGCAATTTGAGAGAAAGAATGGGAATTTGGCAGGTCTGTGTCATTGTCATAGGTTAACAAGGGGGCCATCTGTGTATCTTATCTAAGTCTTAGGAGGTCAAATGGGTCTTTGCAGTGAGTCATTTTCCAAAACACAAAAGGGTGGTGGCAATGGGATTGCTTCACCTTAGTTGTTTTCCAGAATTACAGTGCTCCCAGTAAATTCTACCATTGTCAATAATCATAGATAACAGGAAAAATATTGTAAATCAACACAAAATAGATATTAGCATGAGATTCTTAACATGAGTGTTCAACTTAGGACACTTTGTCATAGCTTAATTTTTATTTAAGTAAGAGTTGAGGAAAGAACAAAATATAAATACGATATATGACATTGTGGTAACATTTTTTTATTTCCTATGTTGAGTTAAATTCTAAAACCAACAATTTATTAGACAACGGTCATAAAAATACCAAAATTTCTTTCTTCATTGGCTAGAGAGACAACTTTGATCCCAATTGGCAAAATGTGCTTTAGATTTTTATTTCTAGTGTATATTTAATTTAGCACTCAGTATTCTATTAATATAAGTGATCAAAATGTTTATTTTTATTGATTTATACTCACTGTGGCACTTTGTAGTCAACCAATTCTAATTTACACAAAGTTTAATTGAAGTCAAACATTAAGTATATTGTCACCAAATGAATCCCTTTTCCCTCTAGCTGCCTTTCCTGGGCAACTTAACACGGAAAATATTCTGCCTGTCGGTAATTGGTCCTGACTAAGGCCATGCTAAGGCCATTTCTTTAAAAGAAAAATGATGCACCTGTTATCTCTGAGGGAAAATCATCTTACTAGAACTCAATGTCCCCTGAAAGTAATCGGAAAAATATAAAGATATTATCTGCCATTAGTAAAGTTGGTATTATGTAGAAAAGAAATAATAAATATATTGTCTCTAAAATCTTAACCATACTTTTGTTCATTATATCAAATATAGTTCAATTTGAATTGTAAAATTTACTAGGAAAATGAAAAGGTCTATTTAGTTGATACTTCCCTCAAACAAATATTGTTAGATTATGTTGGGATTTCTTCCTTTTTTAGTTTTATCAATGAATAAGTTTTATGTAATTTTTTTATTTGACCCTTCTAAATTGTTTATTAGGTTATGAATTTTGCAAATATTACTTATATTTGTGGTAACGGTGGAACTGGAGAGTATTGGGCCTTCTCTAAGCTGCACAGCGGAATCCACCAACGATGTGGTGGAACTTAGGGCCCTTTCCAAGGCCATGGCTCTTTCAACCAGCAGATAGATGTCAGCCCAGGCGTCTCCCTGTGTCTGTGGACTGGTTTGCTACAGGATGTCAGGATTTCTTCTCATAGCTTCGTGGAATGGATCAATAAGGATAACATCAAAAACTTGTACATCGACTCTTCACCAACCCAGTAAGAATTCAGGACTGTTAGAGACCCCAGTGGGGTCCAGCTCGCTCCTCAGCAGCAGACCGAAGGCTTTGAGCAAACATTAGCTGGTTAACACCATCGTGCACAGGCTTGCCGTAGGCTGCAGCCTTAGGAGCTGGGCATCTGCGGCCACCACTGCACAACAGGAATCCTGTGTATGACATAACCTTGCTTAGCCTTGTATAAAGTGACCAGATTTTAACATTGGCAAAGCAGGACACCATTGAGAGGGGAGGGACCTGACAACAATGCAAACTTTGATAAGCAGTTCTCAATAATCAGTTCTCAACAATTATTTGTTATCATTAACATTTAACATTATAAAATTAACAACAATAATATAAAACTCATATCCTGGTGAATTAGCCACATGGCAGCTGAAAAACATATATTCCCTTCCCATTCTCTCCTTGTTCCCTAGCTTGTCGTGCATTCTTCCCAAAAATCAGGACTTTTTTAAAACGCCTTGGGATGCAGGACAAATTGTTAAAAATTGTTAAAAATTGGAACTGTCCCACCAAAAGCAGGATGTCTGGTCACCTTAGGTAGCCCAGTCCCCGTGCTTCATCCTGCGGTGTGGGGTGGGGAGCCCTGTGGAGTGCAGAGAGCTGGCTGCACGGCCAGCAGGACCCTCAGAAGAAAGAGCATCAGGTGAGACTGTTGCCTCCTCCCCAGCTCCTGCATGTGCTTCTGTGCTCACACCTTGGCTCACCTGATGGCTGTGACCAGACGGAAAGGAGCCAGCCTCCTCCTCCCCCATAAATTTCTATAAGTATTTTCAACGAGGTGTTTTACAGTTTCAATTCCAACACTATTTCACATATTAGACTTTTATAAGACTTTTAAATATGCCAGTGACAGGAAAAAATGGGGGAGGCAGGAAGCACAGAAATGGAAGGGCGTCTCTTTTTTGTTATGTTATTCAGGGAACCTTGACTTAAAGGAGTCCAAGGGTGGTTGGTAGCTTTGTGAGGAGGGGAGGGCAGATCTCAGCTTTGTGTGGTTTGAAGTTTATGCAATTATGGGAGTTCTCTTTAAGAAATAAGGCAAGATTACTTGATAAAATGAACAAGTAGTTGAAAAGAGAAAATAAATCACAATCAGTTATATATTTCAATAAGCTAGAATGCTACAGATGTCAAAATACAGAAAAGTAACAGTGTCTTATAGGATATATTCAGACATACATAACTACCTTCACTTCTACAATAATATTGTCTCTATTTTTTGGTGTATCCTCCCTATTTTCTCATTCAAGATAAAAATCTCATGGCATTTTCTTGAAAGATGGGTAGTTCAGTCTGATTTAGCAAAACTTATTTTTGTTTTTGGTTTAGAAAGTGTCTCCTAGTTTTGCAACATGTCATTGGTAGTATGTAAGTTGCTGAGATTACCATTGGGTTTTTGAAAACACTTACCAAATTATTTTCTGTTTGTTTGTTTGGTTTTAACATCATCTCCCTGGTCCAGGGAACAGCATGTGCACAGGGTCTGCGACAGGGGTTCACTTTGAATGGTCAAGGAGGATAAAAGGGGTAAGTGTTCCCAGCACGGTGAAGGCAAAGGAAGGTGTTGCATAGCCCATGAGGTTAGATGCAGGAGGTCAGGAGGGGTCTTCCAGGTCACCACAGAGTCTCTGTATTTTACCTGAGGGAAATGTAAAGCCAGGGAAGTGTTTTTGAGTCAAGGACCTGATACAATTTAACTTAACATTTTGTTTTCTGGCTGTTGTGTTGAAAAGGCCTGTAAAGGGCATAAGTAGAATAGGTAGATCATTCTAAAGGTAAAGACAAACAACTACAGTGATAAAAACAAAACAAAAAACAAACAAAAAAACCATTATCAACATTCTATACTAAGAATAAAATCTTTATACTATTAAAATATTATATAACTGGCTTGATACTTGGATCATCCTACACTCTATGGTGACAGTGGAAAACACTACATGATTTCAATATCTTAGTAGACGTTTAGAGCCAGTTTATCAAAAATGCAAAGATTGAATTATTCTTACAGTAAAATAAAATATTCAGCTTGATACATTAAAATTAATAGCTGGTATTTAAATAAAGAAATGACCATTTATTCACTACAAAGCCAAAGGTAAAAATGTGTTTTCTACAAAATCTATTACACTTTTGAAATCAAGATCGTATTTTTATGAACAATTTAGTTTCTGTAATTGCCGTTACAGCAATTATTTGACTTCTCCTACTTATGGATTGTGAGAACCTTAAGTACAGGACCAAGTTCATTTCGCTTCTTTATTCTCATCTTTTAACACAGTTTGTACTGGCACATAGAAAATATTTTAAAAGTATTTCAAATAAAAAAAGAAGGAATGATTCAGATAGTCAGAAAATCCATTTGAAAAAATGAAAGGAACTGGGGGCAGTGGCTTATGCCTGTAACCCTAGCAATCTGGGAGGCCAAGGTGGGTGGATTGCCTGAGCTCAGGAGTTCAAGACCAGCCTGAGCCAGAACAAGATCAATCTTTAAAAATAGCCAGGTGGTGTGGTGGTAGCCTGTAGTCCCAGCTACTCTGTAGGCTGAGCAAGAGAATTGGTTGAACCCAAGTGTTTGAGGTTACTTGTGAGCTATGATGCCACTGTACTAAGAATAACAAAGTGAGACTCTGCCCCGCCCCCCAAAAAAAGAAAGAAAAGAAAGGAATAGATGTGCTGTGTGTTAACCTGGTAAAGACCCCAGAAAACTCACATATTTCTCAAATTTATCATCCATGCCTGATAGTATATAGAAGGATAGGACCTTTAGAGCAGACTAGATAATGTAAGAATTTTTCTCTAATTTTTACTGGTCAGGAGACCCATTTTACAATCAAGGGTATCTACTGCATTCCAAGAAATACATCCAGGAAGTAGTTGATGCCAAAATGGTATCAATCACCAGAGATAATTCAAACATTAATAACCTAAAGCTATTGTACTAATAAAATATTCCATCGGGAAACAACCAAAATAAACAAAAAACCAAACTAGATTTTTCTTTACAGCAGAGAGGATTTTTTTTTCTTTTTCTTTTTTTTTTTTTTTGCAGATTTTGGCTGGGGCTGGGTTTGAACCCACCACCTCTGACATATGGGGCCAACACCCTAGTCCTTTGAGCCACACCCTACTTCTTTGAATTGTAGAATTGTCACTGCACTTAGCTTTTTTTTGCCTGATTAATTGTATTGCAGTTGAACCTATGATCTTCCCTATCATCAATACAATTTGTTTATTTGGGTTCATCAAATTATCTTTCTAATTTGAGAGCTAGCGTGCACTAAATATGCACCTACAAGCCAGAGGTATGCATCATCACAAAGGCAGAGAGGTTTTAAGAAATAAAAATTTCAAGCACTGGCTTTGTATTTAGATGCCCTGTGTGTATATGAACACTGACCTTGCCACTGCCATCAACATACTAATTGTTTTAATTATTGTGGAACAAAATCAATCCATCAGTCAAACTTTACCTTGGGTATATAGTAAACTTCCCAGCCACTAGATGATTTAAAGCACTAGAAAATATTCTTAGTGAATGTTTTTGTGTTGCTTTTTTTTGTCATGTTTGAAATGAAAAAAAATTCAAATACATCTTATTCAGAGAAAAACATTCAATATGAAGGACCTTTTCTTTAGTAACCATTGTAAAATAGTCACTGCACTTAGCTTTTTTTTTGCCTGATTAATTGTATTACAATTGAACCTATGAGCTTCCTTATCATCAATACAATGTGTTTATTTGGGTTCATCAAATTAGCTTTCTAATTTAAGAGCTAGTGTGCACTAAATATGCACCTACAGCCAGAGGTATGCATCATCACAAGGGCAGCGTTTATTACAGGAGATTTGAGGACGCATTTCTGTAGGGTACTATCACAGTGGTGTTGCCCTAATGATTTATTAGGATACATCATAGTACAGATGCAGAGAAGAACTTGACCAAAGAAGGACTTGGTCATTTATAATATTAAAAACTATACATTATATGTGGAGCTTGCTCTTATTTTTAGGAATGGAAATAGTCATTCAGGCTACCTGTTTAAATAATGTATCATTCTTTGACAATAAGTTAAACTAGGTTTAATTAAAACCAGCATTGCTTAATACTTTATTTTCACGAATATATATTACAGTCATATAAATTAAACATGATAAAAAGTGTATGTAATTTCTCACCAACTTCAAGTGATGCTAAATTGTGTAAAAGAAGACAATATACTATAATTAAACAAATGATTTATGTTTTCTATCAAAGCACACTGAATTCGCTTATATTAAAAGGACAATTTGCAAAGAAGTTATCATTTCCCAGAAGAAAATATGGCATTGTATTCAGATTATTTTTTTTTTGTGAATTGAAAATTTCCTTTTTCCCCAGATACTAAATTAATTTCTCAAAAAGTAATAATACATTTATGAATTGTATAAATTGAATTTTTAGTTTGTTAAAATGAAAAAAAAAAACTTAGATACAATTAATAGGATTATCGTTTTAGATCTAATGTTCTTTCCGTGGAATCAAAGTATTTTGTACCAACAAAAAAGTTCTCAGGGTTCCATCTCAGAGTCTAAATCCACATCTTCTGATAGTCTGCTAGCTATACTTCCCAAATCATGTTTTTCTTTTCATAATGGAAATTTGGCCTTGTAACTAATTTGTGGCCAATAAGATTTAAATGTAAATAATATGTACAATTTTTATAAAGAACTTAAAGCCATTTAGATGAATGTGGAACAAATTAATGTCTTCACAATATTGTATTTTAACTCACAAAGATAGTATCTAACTATATAAATATTTTTCAGCATAATTTTAAACAGCTAAATTTTCTCCATGCTTTTCTTGGATAAAGTATTTAAGCTTTATTTCAAATATATATTTATGCTATTATTATATGTTTTAATCTGTATTGTCAAATTACTTGCTGCAACAATGAAGAATATGCATTAATTTTTATATCGTATTTTCAAAAAACAATTTCTTATTAATTCTGTCAATTCGGTTATAAATTTTATTTTGAATTTTCTAGGAACAAAATCACATAATCTAAGATTGATGCCAATTTTTTTGTTTTTTAATCCAAATATCTTTTTTTCCACTTGATCATGTAAACCTGAATGATCCTCTGATATCTATTATTTCTTTATTTACTTCTGCACAGAATATTCATTAGAAATTTGGATGCTGAAAATAGATATTATGGAGAGGTTTCATCTATGGATATTGGGATGAGAAAGTAAAAGTCCCAAAATAGGCACTTTAGAAGCTGAGAGGCCTTAGAAGCTGCCTCAAGATCAAGCTCCCTTAACTTCTCTAAATTTATCTTGTCCCAAGGGAAGGGAAGGTCAGTGTCAATCTCCATCTCTCTTTCTCTCTCTCCCCTCATTTTCTGGAATTCCTTATCTGACTACTAAACCGAATTAATGCAATTGTTTCAAGACTCTCCTCCACCTAGGGATCCCAAGAATAATCAGGAAAGATTAACCACCAGACCAGAGACTGGGAGTCATCCCCACATCCAGATAGAATTTTCATCCATTCTTCTGAGAGCAGTTACAAAAGATTTCCCAAGATACTTCCTTTTCATAAGAAGACAATCTTTGTTTCTGTGAGCCATTGTCTGAGTATCTGGTAGATTCATTTTCTCTCACTTCCTCCCCCCTTAGGAAGAAGACATTTAAGTTTCAATCATTTGGCCCTTCTTGAGTTCCTATCTCGTATGTCTCCTGTGCACATATGTGTTCATAATAGTAATCAATTTATGTTTCTCCTTTGTTAATTAATCTATTTCTTGTGTTGTCATTTTTATAGAGGTGTCAGCTTTGACTTTTTAGGTTGGGGAGGTAAAGGATCATACCCTTTCCTCACCTACAGTTCTGGTGACAAAAATGGAATGGCTGTGACACCTGACTTGCCTGCAAACTTATAGCTGAGGTCCAGGGACAGCTGACAAACAGCCAGTAAATACAGGTAAGAGTTTTACCGAGGTTAGTTCTCCCAGATCTCTGCCTGTAATGCCTCCCAGGGAATTAAAACAGAAATTGAAAAGTACTATTTATCCTTTATTTCTCAATTTTAAGCTGAGAGGAGGACATTGTTCATTTGGATTGTGACTCTTGTACGAATGTGGTTTGGTGGTACTCATTGTTATCGTTCCTTTCCCTTTCAATGGCCTGCCTGTCTCATTTTGTGACTTGAAAACTTGGCTTGGCTTGCTGCCTGTCAGGGGTGCTCAGGTTGTTGGCTCTGTGAGTATAGATAGATAACAGAAAAACTTAGTCATCCCCCACATAAAACATTATAATGTACCAACTGTTGCCACCTCTCAAGACATTACCTAAATCTTTCTTTCCTTTGGCTGTCTTTGAGGATAGCTCTGGATCTTTTGAGGATTGCGTCTTAGCAACACTTTGAATATGGCTTCATGTCATTGGTTAAGTCATAAAAGGATTTTAGTTTGGGTTTTGAGTTACTTAGCAGATACCTTTAGAAGAATAAGGAAAAAAGGGCTCAAAAACTCTTTTTTTCCAGCTCTTTATCCCAGCTGAAATATGATAAGAGGAGATTTTTAAAAAAATTTTAAACAGCTTTATAGTCAAAAGTCAGCTTAATTAAAAGCTGATATTCAGGAGATATATAATTTTAATATATTTCTGCTTTTTCTCATTTGGATCCTATTTCTCCCTTCTGGGAATTTTTTCAGTTGACTGAAACCCTTTTTTTACAGTTGGATGTTAAGTCCCTCTGTGTGCTTCTTTTCTTATTGGCATGACTTTTGATGAGAGAATATAAAACTGGCTGGCCTTTTTGAGAAGTTTACGGTCTCCCCAACATGGCTCCTCTAAGACTTGTTCTTCCGTTTGCCTTGACCACTTTTTCTGTCACATTCAGTCTTCTATTCAGTCCTCTCTCGTCATGGATGTGGATCCCTTTAACCCCTTCTACTTGGTTAGCAATGAATGAAAAGTTAGCATCAAATAACTAAAAGAAAGCATCAAATTCTGTTGATTATGTAACGAGACCTCAGGAGAGATTTCTAGTGGCACTGAGATCCCTTCAGTAACGCAGTCAAGGCACTACAGACACTTTGGGGGCATCTTTTGTCTTCTCCATGGAGTCCCATGAGTATCACTTAGGTCTACAGCTCTCCTGTCTTTTACATTGAGTTTCCTCATTTATTTGGCTTTTGGGAGTATCCAGGTTTACTTTACCTCAAGTAAACAGTTGACCTTTGTGTATGTGCTAATAAGCTATTAACAGCAGCTGCAATTTTAAGGGAAACTAACAACTGTTGCAGTACATGGTGATTACGACAGGACATAAATTCTGGTTTTCTATCCTCCTTTCTTTGTGTGTTTAGATAAGAAAATTCTTGGACTTTTAAGCTAATCAGGCAGAATCTGATAGTAAATAGCAATTTGCGTACAAGAAAAGTCATTGGCAAGGTTAGTCAGAGGGGATACTGTAGGTGGGACAGTGACCTGATGATGAGCATGGTTTGGACAGTTGGAGACTTGAGAGCACTCACCACTGGAGGACAGAATTCCCACAGTGATCTGGTTGGTCCTGGGTGATCAATCAGCTTCACTGGAATGTCTTGCAGCAAGGTGCACTGTGGGAGCTTTACACAGCAGGCTGCTCTGGTCATTTTCACTTTGGCTCTATGATATCATAGGAATGGGATCCTTTGTAAGGCTGTCAGTCTGTTCCCCATGCCTTTACACTCTTGGACAAAGAATCAACAGATACACTGACAGCATGGTAAAGTGAAGCAAAGTTTATTGAAGATGACTATGATAGGTTTATAGAGCAACATACTATTGCCACAGGCCACAGAGTCACTATCATAACAAGAGTACTACGGGTATGGTCTGGGGTTCTGTTTTATAGTGTCCAGATTGGGCCTTCCTTGTGGTTCAAACATCACCATGGAACCACTTGATGGACAGCTAGTTACAGATAGAGACATTGGATCTGTAACTTGTCTCTGTCCAGTCCTTGGTCCCAGAGATTTGAAGAATGAATCCACCAACTACTCAGTAAGTGAAAGGGGAGATTTTATTGATGGATACATAGATAAGGGGGAAAGGAGAACAGAACCACCAGCAGTGCAGGGGTGACCCGCGTGGGCAGCCATTTGAGCTTTCTTTCTAGGGGGTTATATCCTGCTTTTCCTATCCTGAAGGCAGGCGGTTTGGGGGAGATGGAATGTATGTCTGGAATATGTCACAACAGTTTGGAGCCAGGGGCCTGTGGGCAGAAGCTAATTTTAAAACTGCCTTATTCAATCCTTTCTCTAGATGAGCTCTTCTCTGCTCCGGGAGGGCCACTAGGAGAGGAAGTCATGGTCAGGCTGCTTCTTTATGAGCTTGTTCGTATTCAGAGAATGAGGCCTGAAAAGGGCCTATTTTTGCCTAAAGATGGGGGTCTGGACCTGAGCCTGCTCAGGTCTAGAAAAATGGTGTTGGTGGTGGTGGGGTTCTCTGTGAGTCGTGAGGAGGGGAACCCAGTATCAACATAGTAATTAGCCTTAGGTCATTCCAGGTCTCTTCTCAGACCCTCCTGTGCCTGAGCTGCTTGATCAACCTGCTGGAAAATTCCCTGCATTCTTTTACAGAGTAGCAGGGCATCCCCCTTCTCCCAAATGTGGCAATCGTTGGGGTCAGCAGAAACATGGGGATCCCACCAGGGTTGGCACCAGCCCTTGCCGTTCTTTCCCCAGTGTGGCAATTGCTTGAAGCAACACCAAGGCAAGGCTAAGAAGAGCCTGACTCACAATCTGACTAAAACCTTGCTTGCTGAAGATCCAGGTGCTCTGACTGTACCGGTTTAGGATAGAGGAGTGTCCATGCTCTGGAAGCTGTGAGTGCTTTGCTGGACGTATCTGATGACAAGCTCCACTCCTAGCTCAGTAGTTCAGCTGGAAAGAGATTAAATGTGAAGTTATCTATTAAATGAAAACGTGTCTCCTTCTAAAATCCTATGGTGAATTCCTATATTTGTGTGTTACCTTGACCTCCATTTTTAATTTTTTGTTTCATGTCTAATGAACATACCCAAACTGCTTGAAAAATACAGGATTCTCTGTGCTTTGAGATATAAATTACTACTCTATTTTCCCCCAAACCTGATGAGGGCATAGGCCATGTGGAGGATAGATAAACATTACCTTGTTCCATTTACAGAGACACAAGTTGTATTATTATCTAATTGTCCTTAGAAACTAAGGACATGTCTTATGGCTAAATTGTATGAGAAAGTAATACCCTAAAGACTGGCACTTTGACCTTAGAAGCTGCTTCAAAATCAAGCTCCCTCTAACTGCTTCCTTGACTTCTCCCAAACACAGAGAAGGACTACCTGGAATTCCTTATCTGAGTATGAAATCTTGTTTTCAAAATAAATGCAATTAATTTAAGACAACTCCTCCCAAGTCATCTCATTGAATAACCAAAAGATCAACCAGCAGACAGGAGGAGTCATCCCCACACCCAGATGGAATTTTCATCTGTTTTTCTGAGAGCAGCTCCAAAAGATTACCGAAGAAAGTTCATCTTCATATGAAGGCAATCTTTGTTTCCAAAAAAACATTGTCTCAGGACTGGGACAGTTTATTTTGTCCTTAGTCTTCTCCCCTAAGACTAGAGCATTGAAGCCTCAATTACTTGAACCTTCTTTGAGTTCATGTTTCTAAGACACTTGTGCACAAATTTCCACATAATTGTGATAAATTTACTATGCCTTTTTTTTACCCTGTTTTTTTTTTTATAAGAGTATTAGCAGTGACCCTTTATGATGAGGAAGAAAAAGATAACACTCTTTCTACCCCCACTGAGATAATGACAAGTTTAGGGGTATGAGAAAGAGGTGAGTAGAGTAGGTAGGTACAAAGGAAGATGAGAGTATTGCCCTCCAGGTCATCAAAGAACTGAGAAGCCTGCTTACTATAGAAATCCGTGTAGAAACTGATGCCATAAACAATGTTGATAGAATTAATGACTGAGAAATGGGCAATAAACCAGAGGCTGCATAGGTCTTATATAACAATAATGAAAAAAGAAAAGGGCCTAGAAATAGTAGATTACTTCAACATGTACTGACAGAATATAGAATATCATGTCATACAATTAAAATCTGAAGTGTTCAGAGAAGACAGAGAGAGGGAGGACAATCTGGCAACATTAATGAAGATCAGAGAGAATGTTTACCCTCCTCCCAATGTAAGAGGGTAAATATGAGAAATGATACAGCCCTGGGAAGGCAATGCGGAAGCAGTGTCACAAGGAAAGCTACACTTTAGTTAAAGCAAAAGAGTAAAAGAAAAATTCAGAAATGTGTTTCAGATAATGAAATTATAGACTAATTGCCAACTCTAAATTCCAGAAGGCACATTGAAGGGTTTTCAAAGATTGAATAGGGGTGAGAAATAGGTTAGAAGAAGGAGATATGCAAAACCAATGATCATTAGTCTGAGTGATGAAAGTACTTGCTTAATTGTGGGCATGGACAACAAGAAGTGAATAATAATGGTTTCAACTGTGTAAGCTAAAAATGGAGAGGAGCAGTTGGTAATCTTACCACATAATTTAGTGTCTGAGCCTCTCATCTGCTTCCTTCATGATAGGTGCAAGAGTATGGATGAAATTTTACTTGGACAGGGGTTGGAGAAAGTGCTCCTGAAATGCATGTTGGTTTCTAAAACAAAAGAAAGAAAAGCAATTAGAGAACATTTGTTTGGCTAGATGTTTTGGATTAGGTACATTAATATTAGTTGCATTAAATTATATGTAAAATACTATATGTAATTGTATGATCAATTTTAATTGCTTATCTGATCTACATTAGAATTCAAAGTATAATTTGTTCTTAAATATGTATTTTTTAGACAGGACACAGTTTATGTTTCTCAACTCAAGTCAATGGCCCCACAGGTGATTTCTGATGACAACACGAAGGAGGAAATAAAATGACTTACAAACAGGCTGGGGTAAGTGTTACAATTAAACGACACCACAGAGTTGCCACAATACAGTTCTACTTCAAGTTGAACTTAAAGAAAATGGGACCATGCAAAAACTTGCATGTTCAAACTCTATTAGAGCATGCAATCCCACATAAGCTGGAAGGCAAGGTTGAAAGAGGAAAATGAAGAGAAATAGGCACTTTTTTTTTTGCTTATTGCTTTGTTTGTAATGAATGTGACTCATTGTTTGGTCTCAGAGGACATTTGAATAGAGGGAGACCAAATGAGCTCACTGCATCTCAGAATAGTCTGTCACAGAGCATCCTTTCTGTTATCATGGTTCATGAGCCCATTGTGCCGACACTGGAGTTGCTAAGGAGAAAGGATGGGTGATGGGGTATGAGTCAGGCTTTCAGATGAGTTTACAAGGCCATTCTCTGCAGAGAATATTGCATAAAAGCACTGAAGTAAGACTCACTCGTTTTTTTCTTGTTTCCACAGATTCTACCCAAATAACCATTTTTCAGCTCCGTTGGACATTGGATCTCCTAGTCTTGTTCCTTTCAGTCTCAGGAACCAAAAGCAAGCCATGTTTCTCTGTGTGAGAGGAAGTGAATGTGCCCACGCCAGACCACATTTTCCTTTTATACAAATAAGAAATTGTAGGATTTGCAACTCTACCCACTGGGAAGTTCTGCTTTGTCACATTTCTTTAAGTTCACCTCAGAATAGAACTGCACTGTGGCAACTGTCTGATGTCATTCAATGTTAACAATTTACCCCAACCCATTTGTAAGTTATACTCATTTTATTTCATCCTCATGTTATTATCAGAAATCGCCCATGGGGCTATCGACTTGAGTTGAGAAACACATTCCGGTATAACATAAGTAGGTGATGTGAGACTCTATGCTATTTCTTTTTGAAATTTATTTATATCTTCTGGACTAGCTCAAGGTGATGGCCAATATATATAGCCTGACTTCTTGACTTCTATTGCATGGGTGACTGGATGCACAGTCACTTAATAGCCTATGACACCAAGGAATTATCTATCATGGAGAATACAGTTCCCTTGGCTTCTACACATATCTGTGGTTAGGACTTGTTAGAAACTCAACAAAACATTTTTATTTACTACAGCCATCTTAAACACTATCTGTTGAGTCATTTGACAAAAATGGAAGAATCATTTATATCCTATTCTAGATATGCTGCAAATCTTGCTTTATGATACCAACTGATAAAAGGGTCAAAAAACTCAAGTACCATATTTGCTCCTTCTAAAATCCAGAGTAGCCTTTTGATACTTGTGCCTCCTTCTTAATGGTAGAAGATACAAGATACAAAATCTCTTCCTCAACACTTTAAGTTGTCAAATAACACAGAGAGAGACTCTCTAAACAAAATGACATTTACTTAAGATGGAGCAATGCCATGAGGATGAAAACGGTGTGTTCAGGGAGGTAAAGGAAGACAAGTGTGCTCAAAGTAAAAATGTGGAAGGTCACTCGTTTGAGACAATTATCCT
The DNA here is from genome assembly GCA_963574575.1 of Galagoides demidoff. Taxonomy (NCBI): domain Eukaryota; kingdom Metazoa; phylum Chordata; class Mammalia; order Primates; family Galagidae; genus Galagoides; species Galagoides demidoff. The sequence goes on from CAUYQV010055338.1 coordinate 21,278, forward strand.
CGGCTAAAAGGATCAACAACAAAGGCGGTATCAGTTCCAGGCTGGACAGGCAGTTGCTGGGCAGAGTCTCCACAGAACTATTTGTTTGTGGAAGGTTGTGTTGATCTTTGCGCAAACTTGTGGTTTTGCTCAGTCTATTTTGATAGTTTTTGTTATCAGGCATACAAGCATGAGACCCATTCCTTCCTGGATTTCCATTCCCCCATTTGTCAGTATTAGCATAAGTGAATCCATTTTGCTTCTGACAGCTTTCACAGAGGATGTACTGGCACACTCCAGATCAGTGACTTAAAAACTTGACCATCATGAAAAGCCCTTGAGTTAGGTCTCATTGTCCCCTGTAACCACCTGTGAAACTTTTGATACCAAAGCCCATGTTCTAGAGATTTTTGTTTAACTAATTTGTTGAAATCTAGGTATTTTAGGTTTATTTTTTTTTAAGGATTCCAATTATTTCTAACGTACAGACAAGACCTGGGAACCACTTTAATTAGACCCCTGGAGAATGGAAAATATATATCAGGACCAGAAATATAATTTATTAATTATCTATAATTACGTCTGCTCCCACACTGAAAAATAGTACATTTCTAACAGTGAAAGCTAATCATCTCCAATTTCTCAACCACTAAAGGACTAAGTAGTCATTTAATTTTAAAATCATTTATTAATAGGCTAATGGGCTTGACCCTTAGAATTTCAGGGACTTATAAGCAGATAGAGTTCCTGTTAAATTGGTTACCCCATTTCTTCTGTTTGTCTTTGGAGTTAAACATGGACAGTGGGCTGGAGGAAATGGAGTACAAATATACATTTATGTAAGTCATTTTTAGTATTTGCTCTATTCCTTAGATTTCATGGCATTTGGAGGATTTTAGTTTGTTTTCAGTTTGTTTAAGTTGTCTCCAATGTGCCAGAAACCAAGTTAAAGTTCATAATTAAATTCAACAAATTTTTTTCCACATAAGTCCCATTCTCAAGAAGTATTTTAGACACTAAGATTAAAAAACAAACAAAAAAAAAGACCAAATGGTTTCAAGATGTTCACAGTTGATTATAGTTTTAAAGGAGCATTGTTAATTTTTTTTTCTTTTCTTTTCTTTTCTTTCTTTTTTTTTTTTTTTTTTTTTTTTTGAGACAGAATCTAAAGTTATTGCCCTGGGTAGAGTGCTATAGTGTCACAGCTCACAGCAACCTCAAACTCTTCAACTTAAGCAATTCTCATGCCTCAGCCTCCCAAGTAGCTAGGATTACAGACATCTGCCACAATGCTAATTTTTTTGTTGCAGTTGTCATTGTTGTTTTTAGCTGGCCTGGGCTGGGTTCAAACCCACCAGCCTCTGGTGCCCTACCCACAGAGCTACGGACACTGCCATAGTTAATATTTATAAGACAGAGTTTTGTATTTTTTTAATTTTGGCACAAATACTATATGACATGAGATCTATCCTCTTGCAAATTTTTAAGTGCATCCTATGGTATTCTTAACTCAAAGGACAATATTGTACAACAAATCTTGAAAACACCTTGATCTTGAATAACTGAAACTTTATAGCCATTGAATGGCAACTCTCCAGTTTCCCCTCCCCCCAGTCACCGTCAACCACAATTCTACTTTGCTGGGATTTTGATAATTTAAACAGTTGATGTGGGTGTAATATAATACCTTAATAATACAGTATTTGTCCTTCTGTGACTGGTGAATTTCACTACGTATAACATCCATAAGGTTTATTTATGGTGTCACAGATTTTCTTTTCTAAGGATGGATTGTGGGTAGATGACATATTGTGTAGGTGTATAGCACATAACCTCCATTACGGCTATATACACATTTTCTTTTCCATTCAACCACTGATGCACATTTGGTTTTCTTCCGTGGGGTGGTTTTTGTGAGTAATGTTGTAATGACACAGGAGTGCAAATATCTCTTCAAGATTACTTCAATTATCTGAACTAAGAACCCAGAAAGTAGGATTGATGCATCATATGATAGTTTTATATTTAATTGTTAGAGAAAGCGCCACACATAGCCACTGAACCATTATATATTCTCACTGATATTATACAAGTTTGCTAATCACTCTCCTGGGTGCAGTGGCTCACACCTATGATCCTTGCCCTCTGGAAGGCTAAGAAAGGTGGATTGCTTGAGCTCAGGAGTTGGAGACAAGCCTGATTACTGGTGAGACCACCCCCAATGTCTTCTAAAAATAGAAAGCAAAACAGAACAAAAATAAACTAGCCAGATGTCACAATAGACTCCTGTAGTTCTAGCTAACTAGGGAAGCCTAGGCAAGATTGCTTGAGTCAAGAGTTTGAGTTTGGTGTGAGCTATGAAGACACTACGGTACTCTATCCAGGGCAACAGAGTGAGACTCTAACTCAAACTTTTCTGTTGTTGTTTTGTTTTCATCATCACAACTTGAGGTGAAGTGACATCTCATTTTGAACCTGATTTTCATTTTTCTGATGATTAATGATGTTGTACATCTCCTCATATACCTTTTCTCTATTTGTATATCTTCTTTGAACAAAATGTCTATTCAAATCCTTTACCCATATTTAACTCAACTTAGTTTTATTGATTATTACTATCATTATTTTGCTCTTGTAGAAATTTCCTATAAATTTTAGATAGTAAAAATTACATCATTTGCACATTTTCTTATTCTGTAAATTGATTTTTCACTGTTTATCTTTTTCTTTCTTTTTTTTTTTTTTTTGCAGAGTAAAATATGTTTGTTTTTTACTTAATCTAATCTAGCTCTTTTCTCTTATTTTAGTTGTTCCTGTCTGTTTTTGCTTTTGCTGTTTGTGCTTTTTGGTGCCATGCTCAAGAAACCATTGACACAAAGTTTTTTCTTTATATTTCTAATAAGAGTTTCATAGTTTTAGGTTTTATTGTTAAGTCTTCTTTTCGTTTTGACTTAAATTTTGTATATGTGTTACAATAAAGGTCCAATTTCATTCTTTTTATATGTTCATCCGTTTTTACCGGCATAATCAAGTAGCAAGATGTCCTTTACCCATTGTGTTTTTGTGGGACTCTTGTTGAAAGGAAGCTGACATTCCACACATGGATTTTTTTCTTGACACTTTATCCTTTCCCATTGCTCTATATGTCTCTCTTTGTGCCATTAATATACTGTTTTAATTGCAATAGTTGTATAATATATTCATAAATAAGAAAATATAAAACAATTTATTCTTGTTTATCAGCATTGTTTTGGGGATAGGACCCACATGGCTGGAAACAGCTCACATACTCAACTCACTAGCAGAAATCTAAAATTGTTAGTAGATGGTCCACATTCTTACTTATAGAGAGACTTTCTTAGAAAACACTGTAAGCATTGTAAATCATAAGTAAACCTGTGGGAGACCTTCAGAGTGAAGGAGACAGGGATAGGAGGTTACACTTGCCAAAATCAGAAGGTAGTTGAGGAAACACCTACAGCAGGAAAGTGCTAAAATAGAGAACCCCAAGGCCCCATGCTCCTCTCACACACACAAGACTTGGGCTGTGAGGGGCCCCCACCAGCAATGTGGGCCTATGAACTGATTGTATAATGAAGTTGTATTAGAAAAGATGCTCATCAGGGTTCTGTTTGCCTCAGTTCCCTACCACAGTTGATGCTACACTGAGCTCTCAGGTCCAGATAATCAGATTTACACAGGGATTGTTTTCGTTATAACTATCCTAATATCACCCCTTGCCTGCCTAGGGAAGAAGCAGGGATAGCAAATGCTCTCACACCCTGGTGAGGACTAGGTGCCATTCCCCAATGTGGAACTCAAATGGAGCTTGAGAGGATCATTGGTAGTGGTTTCAGTAGGACTTGTGTGAGGAGAGGACCCTACACATCCAGCATCCCGGTCCCATAGCCGTACATGCTGATGAGTGGAACAAGTCACCAGTGTGATACCATACCATAGGCCATACCTCAGTGAACCTGGGTACAAAGTGGAGATCCATTCTCTGTGGGCATGCATGCTGAGCAGAAGATCATTCTCCCATTGGCCAGCCGGCCATGCCTTTGCCGACCCCAGTGCCAACTAGTGGGCTATGTCCACCCAATATGAGGAACAAGACTCCCAATCAGTGTACCAGGCAGATGTCCATGCGCCTGATGACCTGTGGTGGGCCATAACTACCAGCCCTGCACCCTGTGACAAGGCCTGCACAGACAAATGTGTGTCAGTAAAGGTCACAACCCCTGCTTCCATGCAGAAGGATTTGCACAGACCCTTTCTGGAACTTACAATAATGGTCCGGAGAACAGTCCTTCTTATCAGAACAAATATCCCTTTGCACCAACTTACATGGCAACAGGAGATCAAGATATGCAGGAGAACAGCGGCATTACCATTCTCAATGCGTCTGCCCCCTTCCCACTGGGTAAGTCTTCTGCAGTAGAACACAAAAACATTATCTAAGATTTATCCTCCTTTTCCCTAAGTTATAGTGTTCCTAGCAAAGGAAAACAGGTGCTCCTCAAAGCCATCATCCCTGAGCTGAGAGAAGAGGTTTCAGATGAGAAGAAATTAGTAAAATATTCTGGGATCATGAAAATATCAGCTAGTTCCTCACACCAAAAGGATCACAGTAGATCCACAGCAATGGATCCTAACCAAAATGAAATTGTCACAATGTCAGAAATGCAATTCAGAATATGGATGGCAAATAAGATGACAAGGATTGAAGAGAAAGTAGAAAACTAACATAATAAAAAAATTAAGACATGAATGAAAAAATAAAAATCTTGCTAAGGATGTAGCAAACATAAGAAATAATATAACAGAATTCAAAGAAATGAGAGTCATTTAGGGAACTACTGAATATAGGAGAAAGATTCATCAACCTACTATACCTAGCAAAAGAAAGAATCTCAGTGTTTAAAGATGAGGCTTTCCAACAAACCCAGTCAGTCAAAGATGTAGAAAAAGGAACAAACAAGAATGAGCCAAGGACTCAGAAATATGAGACTTGGGGAATTATTCAACATATTAATTACAGTTATCCCAGATGAAAAAGAAGAAAAAAGTGAAAAGTGTTGAAAACCTACTCAAATAAATTATTGAAGAGAACTTTCCTGTTATTGCCAGAAATTAAGACATCCAGATACATTATTGTCATTGACACGGATTCTTAGCAAATAAGAAATCTCCAAGACACATAATCATATACCTGAGCAAACTCAAAAGGAAGGAGTAAATGCTACAAGCTAAAGATGAAAGCACCAATTAACCTACAAAGGAACAACTCATTAGGCTAACAGACTTCTCAGTGAAGACCTTACAAGCCAGAAGGGATTGGGACTCTATTTGTTTAGTGTCTAAACAGAACAACTTTCTGCCAAGAATTTTGTATTCTGTAAAATTAAATTTCACACGTGATGGACAAATAAAAACTATTACAGACAAGTAAACACTAAGGTAATTTTTCACTATTAGACTTACTCTACAGGAAATGCTCAAAAGAGGGTTATACATGCAATGGAAAAATAGGTATCCATTGGGGTGAAAATACTTAGCAGTGATAATTCACAGCTCTTGTGAAACACTAGAGCAGGAGGAGATATTATCAAACATGAACTAAACAGCATTTCACATATGAATAACACTCAGTGTGAATGTTCTGAATGTTCTAGTTAAAAGATAAAGACTGACTGAATGGAAGTAAAAACATAGCTCAAGTACTTACCATCTCCAGGAAACACATCTAAACCACAAAGATTCACACAGACTCAATGTAAAGAGATGGAAAAAATATTCTATGCAAATGAAAACCATAAGTGAACGGATGTAGCCATTCTTATATGAGATAAAAATAGTCTTTAAATCAACAATGGTTAAAAAAAAAAAAGATGGTCATTAAATGATGGTAACCAGAGAAATTTAACAAGATGTAACATAACTAACTACACATGGACCTAACACAGGAGCTTTCCATTTTATAAAGCAAATGCTGCATGATACAAGCAGAAAAAAATGCACCTAAAAGAGACTTGCAGAATATTCTGCCTGAAAACTACCAAATGTACACTCTTCTTATCAGCACATAGGACATTTTCCCAGACCAATTGTAGGCCACCAAAAAAGTCTCAGAAAATTAAAAAATTCAAATTATGCTGAATATCTTTTAACTCAACAATAGAGTAAAAATAGGAATTAAATCCAAGAAAAAAATTCATATTTACCCAAATACATGAACACTGAACAAGCTGCTGTTCAATAATCCCTGGGTCAATGTTGAAATTTAGTTAGAAATCAAGATTCCTTGTAAATGACAAAGAGGACACAAGCTTTCAAAATTTATGGGAAACTTTATAAAGTGACGGTTTATATCCTAATGTGCCTACACCAAAAAGCCAGAAAGATCACAAATTAATCTAACGTCATATCTCAAGAAAGTAGTAAATGGTTGAATTTGACAACTTTAAAAGTTAAGAAATTAAAACAATGTAACCTAAGCAGTTTGACCTTAATATTTATCTGAAGTTAAAAAAATTAAAAAATTAAAATGTTAGGATAAAATGTTCTATAGATGTCTGTTAAATCCGAAAGTTGAATAGTTAAATTTAAATCTAAAATTTCTTTGCTAAGCTTCTTTTTGGAGGATCTATGCAACACCGCCAAAGGAGTGTTAAATCTCCAACTATGATAGAACTGGAAGAGATCAAGTTGCTCATGCCTGTTAGTATCTCTTATAGTTTGAGGTGCATTCTGGTTGGGTGCATAAATATTGGTAATTGAAATTTCATCATATTGAGTATTACCCTTAACAAATATAAAATGGCCTTCCTTATCCTTGCTTACTTTTGTTGCGATCTGGAAGTCTTAAAGGAACCAACCCCCCAGCAACAATGGACATGCTATAGAAAATTATTTAGAAATAAAAAAAGAACAAAATATTGACATTTGCTATAACATGGAAGGGTCTTGAAACCGTGCTAAGTGAAAGAGGCCAGGCACCACAGGTTGCACACTGTGTGCTCTCGCTTATAGGAAATACACATGGTGGGCAAGTTCATGGAGACAGACAGCAGACTGGTGGGGGACAAAGGTGATGGAGGAGGGGATGGGGAGTGACTGCTTGGTGATTTGGAGTTTCCATTGGTGGCGATGGAAAGGTTCTGGAACTAGATAGTGGTGAGGGCTGTACAACATGGTGACTGTACTTATTGCCATTGAACTGTAAATTTTAGAATGACTAAAATGGTAGATTTATGTTAAATGTATTAAAAATGAGTAAAAATAAATGCTAATAAGAAAAAATATAAACATCTGCTAAAAGTTCTGAGTTCTCACCATTGACTAGTGGACATGGTTTTGAGCTTGCCAGAATCCTTTAAGATATGCACCATGTATGAAGATTGAGAATCACTCAAACAAATATCAAAAAAAGACACCAGCCTGACTAGAGTGCAATAAGGTTAAAGCTTTGGACTTTATTTACACATCAGCTACTCATACCAGGCTGCACTGTAGTGAGTTTAAGTCCTAGTCTGGTAAAGTTTTGGTAGCTGTTGATAATATTATTCAGAGTAGAAATAAATATCTTGTAGTAGAAAAGACATTTTGTCTAAGAGACTCATGTGAAAAGTGAATTTTGAGGATCATGTTCAGGATCCACTTATTTCTTGGTTACAAAACAACAATTATGTTTTGGTTATAGCTATGGAACACCTTTGATTCCATGATCTGATAGAGCTAAAGAAAACTTAGAGATAATTTAATCCATAGACTTCAGTTTTTAAATGAGAAAACCAAGATCCAGAAGGGTCAAATAACTAAACAAATGTGAGTAAAAGAGGATTGTCAAGTAACAGACCCCTCCCTGCACATTCCCAGCCCCCATCTACCCACTATTCAATCAGGCCCATATTTAAAGATGCAGGAGAAGTCGGTCACACACCCATGACTTGGAAATAAATGCTAACATTTCTGCACTTGTTTTTTAATGCGAATAACAGCTTTATTTGTGATAGGCATGTATTCACTTATCTAAAATTCACAACCATCCTATAAGGTAAGCTTGTTGCCTCAATTTTCCAGGGTATTGTTAGGAAGTAGGAAAGAAAAATGTTGAGTTAGCCACTTAGATTTGTTCACCACATGGGCTAATAATACCACCTGCTGCTATGTGGGCTGTGAGGTCCAAACTGAATAACATATATGAAGCACACAGTGTGCTGCTCAGCACATTGTATATGCTTAGTAATGTGACTGGCGGTGATGAGTGATAATGATTTTATAAGTGTGTAGTAGGGCAGTGATAGTCCAAGTTCATGGAGACAAGAGTCTAGACCTGAGATGATTTAGGACACAGGGGATTTTTTGCCCTTTTTTTGCCAGGTCTTTGAGAAGTAAAAGTAGGAGCATTTTTTTCCTGAGGAAATAGTAATGGATAATAATAAAGCACTGCTGATCTGGAGGCAGCGAGTGAGGTGTGCATATTTCATTCTTTCAGCAAACAGGCAAATCTATTGAATTAGGGCCACCCTGCCTGCATTGGGGCCTCCAGCCAAGACACGTAGAGTTCCTCATCCCTCTGCAGTTGTTTGAGTGGAAGTGGTTAATGTAGAAAATGAGAAGATCTGGGTTTTCTTTATTAAATTTTAATTAAAATCATAACTGTGTATATTTATGGGGTATCATGTGATGATCTGATATACAATGTGGAATGCTTAAATCAATCTGATTAACATAGCCATCACCTCACTTATTTTTTTTTTGACAAGACATTTAAAATATACTCTTAGTTATTTTGAAATATACCCTTGCATTGTACATATTAGGTGAGATCCCACCAAATGCCCTCTCTCCTCCCACAATCACCCTCCCCATCCTCTCCCCTCTCTCTCCTCACCCTTCCCCCTTGCTAGACTACATTTGTGTTACATTTCTACACTTTGATGCCAAAACACCACATTTGTATACTAATAATTAGTGGCATATTGGATAAGAAAGATGTTTGCTGATTCTTAAATGACTTGCTCATGTTCTGGAAACTGATGCAAAATGTAACCTTATGCTGAAAATACACTCTTTGCCCTTCTTCCCGATCCTGACCCCATAAGCACACTCTGTTTGCACATGGTGGATACTGAGCTCTCTTCTTCTCGGAGTTGACTCATTTAGAACACTTCCATTTTACATCATTGCTTTATGGACAATGTTTCCACCATCTCAAGGACATTAAACTCCGATTTTTACTACACTGGTGCATTTGCTAGAAATGTCCAATAACATACTATGATCTGTGCTCTATTGAAAGATATTAATACCTGAATGATTTAAAAATGACTGCAGAGTCTGCCCATGCCATTGCCAAAAGCACTAAGTAACTTCTGAACACACACAGGTCATGGGGTAGGGCTGCTCCTGCCCCTCCCACCTGCAGCCCCCTGGCATTCTCCGTGGCACCTGGCAGACTGCCGCCCACATTGCCATCCCCCTGTAAGGATCTGTGGAAGGAGAAAGTGCACTTTGGATAGGGAATCCCCTCCGTGTGAGATGTGAGAATGCATCGCATCTCTCACCCTACAGCCATGTCCCTATTTCCACTGCTATATACTTAGTGCTCAGAAATGCACACTCTTCTGACTCTGTCTGGACAGATACTCCTTAGGCACAGTTTTAATAATGATAATTATTTAATATTAATTACTTATTTAATAATGATAAGTGACCCATGTTCAACTTCAGCCATGTTCCTGGTGTTGGTATTTGTGAATCTTGAAAAGATACTCCCTCATCCTTAGCTTCTGACTCAAAACCACTGCCTCGATTTGACTCCTGGCTGTCATTGTTACCTGCAGCAGACCAGGCTCAGCAAGACTTTGGGTGACAATTGCATAGCTTGACAGTTTGGGGAGTGAACACCCACTATTCCAGGAGCTATGATCACCAATGTCTTTCCTCAATCATTTGTCTTTACAATAAAATCTAAGCATTTCCCAGGAACAGGTAAGAAAAATTTTGATTACACCTTATAATTAATGGATACGTATTTTCTTACTTTAATGTGAAACTGTCATTTGTTGTCAGAGTCAGAACTCAGATGAAAAGAGTGAGAGAGTGGAGGGGAAGCGGTGTGCCCGTGCCGATCACATACCCCTGAGGTCCTGGACTATTTTGGCATATGTATTTCTAATTTTCATAAAAATAATTAACTTCAGAAACTGTCTTTTATGTAACCTTACCTAAAATTGCTATAGTAACGTAATTGCTTACTGAATTCATGATGGCAGAAAGTGCAGTCTGACTTGTCACAATTACATAGTGAAACAAGGGATAAACCCCAGGCCTTCCCAACCAGGACTCTTCAATGTATCTCTGTATTTATTACAGTACACTGAGATAAGAAATAGCTATCCTAATTAGGAACATTTCAAGGGCCCACTTACATACGTATATTGTGTTAGATTGCGTGTGTGTTCTTGTGTGTCTGGACATGGACAAGAAAATGCACATTCTTGGTCTCTGGAACGTGAGTGTAGATGAGGAAGGGACAGAGATATGGGAGTATAGGCAGGAATAAGACCCCAATTACCCTGATTTGATTTATATATATTACATGCCTGAATCAAATTATCTGTTACTCCAAATATATGCAACTATTATGTACTGCTAATAAGTAAACATAATTTTTTTAAAAGATAAATTCCACCGTCAAAATTCTATTTGCCTTAGAAGCAGTTAAATAAAGGAAATTTATTGTCACCTTTGTATAAGTGGTTTTGACTAATAGATCTTAAAGGTTGTGGTAGAGAAACTGTCATATTATGACAAATTCCCTTGTCCCCAGCTCAGCTCAGCGGTTCTCTCACCCATGCCTGATCGACGTCCACCTAACTAGCTCAAAGCAGTTTTAAGTTCCCTTTAATCTTCTCCAGTGGCCTGTCTTCCCCCTATTCTCCATTTTATGAGCAGACCACCTCTGCTTTGATTTTATTGCGGTTAAGGTCGTCAGATAGGAGTTCCTGTAACTATCTCTTTCTCTTCCACCAAAATTGTCTCTGAATTGTCACCTGTGCATGAATTTCCACAGTTATTCTTGCCCGAGGAGAAGTGTTTGCTGATCTAAATTGCATTTCCCTTCTGCACCAAACTTCCTATTTCCAAGCCCCAGGCTGGTTATTCTGCACTCGCTTCTCCTCACCCCGCACGACTTCTCTGCCTCACGAGTCCCTGAAGTCCAGGGTGTTCTGCCGCCGTCACTCAGCCTCTCGGCCTCTGGTTCTCAGTTGGGTTTGGACAATGGAAGGAATTGTCATGCCATGCCATGGAAGGAATCAGAGGGTTGGGGGAGAAAGCACTGGACTGTTCACTTCCCCACCCCTGAACTTTCACTGTTTTACTACGGTTTTAGCAGAGGCCGAATATGGGCTCTCGCTTCCCCTGGGAATCCTCTTCCTGTGTTAGCTCTTAGCTGCAGTTGGCTAAATGGTTGATCCTCGAGGACGTCCTGCTGTCACAAGACCCTGGGTGCCTCTGCATCAATCCTCTGGTTCCTTCAGGCTTGTTGACACCTCTATAGATACTTCCTGAGAAGGGACACTAAGAAGGGGCTTCAAGGGGGTGGGAGGACACCAGGCCTACTGACCCAGGAAGTCAGGAGGGCCCGTGAGAGTGTGGCTGTGAAGTAACTGGGGTGACCGATGACCAGCAGAAAGAGACCATCGGTGGCCACAGAGGAGAGCAATACTGCCTGGGGGCGCCAGGAAGGACGTGCAGCCAGTTTCAAACTGACCGTGGATTTATACCCCTGGGGCCTTTGGGTCCCCTCTGTCACCTCTGCTCCTTCAGAGAGGGACTCACTTCCAGCTTTCTTTGGAAGTGCTCTAAGCTTTCTATTTGTTCTTCCTGAATGAAATCTCTCTTTATTGAACTAAAACTTGTCTGGGTCACTTTTACTCCCTATTCACGCTGCCTAAGCTGTTCCAGTTTTATTCTGTTTCCATTGATTTTTGCTTTCAGTTACCACTGTAACTTGGTTGAACTTTCTAGCTCAGCCAATAATCAAACCAGGTCAACCGGGTTTGGGAACCAGGACCCTTGACCCCTAACCCTAACGCTTCATCCCTTTCAAAAAAATCCCTCTGAAAATGCCATCTGTATCCGGGTGGTACCTTGACTGGTCCAAGCTTTTTTTTTCTTTCATAGTGTCAAACTTTAACTCTTTTCCTCACAATTTTACAGCATTTTTTTTCGTTCATTTATAAGTATGTTCAAACCTTGTCATTATGGGGAAACCTTCTTCCATCTCTGTCACTCTCCCAAGTTTTTGCCCGATGACCGTCTTTGAACTCTTTCTTCAAAGAAATGTTTAACATTTTAACAAATGTTAAAATATGGCATCTGCTGCCACGACTCTTAATACAATCCCATTTTATTAATATATAGCTAACATAAGAAGACACACTGCCCTGCTTAACAAATTGACGAAGACAAGCTTCCTGTTATCCTGCTCAGATCAGTGTACGGAACAGGGCAGTCCCAGAAGCGCCCTGTGCAGCCTTCTTGGTCACAGCCCCTCCCCACTTCCTGTCTTCATAACCACCTTGAATGTTACAGTCTCTGCTCCCTTTAGGGTCCTGCTGCCAAAACACTCATCAGTCAAGAAAGGTTAATTTTGCTATTGAAATGGAATGGTGCCATGTTTATCCTGCTGTGCTGGCTTCTATCTCCTGCTTTTAAGAGTCATAAATATTTCTGTGAGCATCTGTAGCTGATTTTCAATGCCATTTAGTATCTCAAAGGCTGAATATACTATAATTTATCTATTTTATAGTTACTGAACATTTGGGATGTTTGCAGTTTTGAACTATGTACTATGAGCTTTCAGGCACATGTACCCTTGGACATAAGTGAGTACTTCTATCCTGTTAACACCCAGACACCAAGCAGGCTTTACCATGTTATGTCTGTCTTCCAGATCGACTAGATATGGCCAGTTATCTACCAAGTGATCTTAACAGTTCCTACCAGGAATTTTGCAATTTCTGCCTCCAAAGTTGTATCGTGTGATTTTTATAATGTATTTATCTCTCCAATTACTAGTAATATTGAGCATTTTTAAGACACTTTTTGAGATATTTATCCATTTTCTATTGCTTGCCTTTAAGATTTTTTATATTAAGAATTATTAATATAATTTTTATATTATTACTACTTAAGAATTTTTAATATGTTCTGAGTTTGAGATTTTATTAGTTACGTGTGTTGTGAGTATAATTTTCCTGTCTATGAATTGCCTTTGTTCACACTCTAAGTGCTGCTTTGATGAACATGATTTTCACTTTATGCAGCCCATTTTTTCTGGTCCATTTTTTCTTTTGTGTCTTAAGAAATCACTCCCTATCCCTAACCTCCTAAAGACTATGTTAGCAATCTATTATAGTATATTCTGGAACTTTTATTCTGTACTATTTACTTCTAGGTCTCCTCATCTGGAATTGATTGTGTGTGTGTGTGTCTTGAGATAGATACAATTAAAATTCATTTAATTTTGTGTCTTCCTTACAGATAACTAGATTTTTGCAACATTTATTGAAAAGACTCATTGGTAAATGTCAAGTGCTCATGTTTTTGTGGGTTTGTTTCTGGGATTCTGTTCTCATCCATGCAGTCCTTTCACAGATAGGATTGTGATCTGCTCATGATCACTGCATCTTGATAATTTTTCTTGATACTTGTAGAGCAAGTCATATAATCTTGATCTTTTTTCACATACTTCTTTTTTTATTAGCTCTCCACACTTCTGCAAAAATTTAGAGTTTGCTTTTAAGTTCCTCAAAAAAAGTAAAGAAACTATTTGGCATTTTGATTATAATTGCAAGAGATCTATAGATCATTTTGGAGAGAGTTGATATAATTCCAAATGTGAATTATCCAACACATGAAGATAAAGATATGAAGCACTTTATTACCTTATCAATTAACCCTGCAAAGGACCATGCTAATCTCTGTATTGTTCCAAAACATACATGTTGAAATTGGTAACTCAGAGCTGGTGAATTAGAAGAATTTGAAGTGGTAGCTAAAATATAGCACACTTGGCTGGGTGCGGTGGCTCATGCCTATAATCCTAGCACTCTAGGAGGCTGAGGCCTGAGGACTGCTCAAGCTCATAAGTTTGAGACTAGCCTGAGCAAAAAGCAAGATCCTGTCTCTACTAAAAATAGAAAAATTGAGGCAAGAGGAGGTTGCTTGAGCCCAAGTTGGAGGTTGCTGTGAGCTATGATGCCATAGTACTCTACCCAGCGTGACAGCTTGAGACTCTGTCTCAAAAAAAAAAAAAAAGAAAAGAAAAGAAAAGAAGAAAGAAAGGAATAGAAAAATAGCACACTTGAATTTGAGTTTTTGGAGGAAATGCAGCTATTAGTCAGGGGTACAACCACAAGTATGTGCCATAAAGGACGGTAGAAGAAATGATTATTAGAAATGAGAAGTCAGAGCAACTGGGCAAGTCCAAGCTCTGGATTCCAGGCACTACTTTTAAGTTGTAAAATAAGGATACCAGAAGTACTTACCACTAAGTGCCATGGTCAGGTTTCAGTGACATAATCCATACAAAGCACTACACGCAGAGTGGTTCCTCTCTCAGTGCTCTCATCAGCCCCTGCATTTTTGCACTTTTGTGAAATCCCTTTTGTGTCGTTAAGGAAGGAGGCTGGATTCACAAAGAGCTTCCTCCATGCATGTCTATTGTTCATTTTCTGGGTTTCTCCCTCCACTTTGCATCGAACAGCTTTTGAAGGGGGAGGATTTATAGGAAGTGTGTATTTTAAAATGTATATTTAGACAATAAACTCAGGGACAGAACTAGATGCAGTTTCTGAAGCTGTTTGTAAGACAAATATGCATGGTATGTGTGACCTACTTCAGTCAACCATACACACCATTGGACCCAAAATTAAATTAAAAACAATAAAAAAGTACATAATGGGTCAATTTTCTACATATTGCAAAATACCTCTTTAGATGTAGTTTTTAAAAATAATCTTAATCTGTGAAAACCAGATACTCTTGAAGTGATTTTGTTCTCTCTAAAATATATAAAACAAAAGAATCAAACTCTTCAATGTAAAGATTAATAAGAAGTAGATGAGGGAATGGGGGAGGGGCAAAAACCTACCTACTGGGTGCAGTGCACACTATGTGGGTGAGGGGCACCCTATCGTCATAACTTACAAAACCGATACATGTCATCCAAAATATGTGTGCCCTTCATAGTTTGAAATTAAAAATAACAAATGATATGATTTCATTTTAGAGGAACAAACATTCTACCCTCAGGTTGGAACAACAAATAATTTATGAAGTATTGTCCTACAAATGATGGCAAAAAGCATAAATATATATAGCCTTCTTAGAAAGAATGCTTTTGTAGTTTAAATTTAGTGAAGCTTCAGGAAAAAAAAAAACCTAAAGACTTATACAGAAAGGTGGGAATTCAAATTATACTGGAACAAATAATAATTTAAAACAAGACTAAGTAAGCAAAGATGTGAGTATATAACTATAATCTACCCAGAAGAAATACAAGGAGGACGTTAGGTGGTGGCCCCAATTTTATATCCTTTCCAGTGTGCAAAGAGCAATATCTAAGGGCAAAAATGTGTAACTGAAATCTTCCCAGTCATTCCCAAGATCACAGGGTTAGGGTGGAATAACCACTGTGCAAATTGTTAAATCAAGAACCAATTTGTGGAAATAAATGAAAATATTTTGGGTAGATGCTCCAGGAGGATTCAGGCATGACAAACTTGATGGTAACAGTTCAGTGGTGGGCACGCTTGTTAGCCTGACCACATTCAGACCACTGCTCCGGGAGCAAATAGCAGTATTAGTGTGGCACAGCCCTGGTAGGACGTTTTCCTGGAATAGGAACAGAGACATCTGTGAATGTCCTGCTCCCACCCACCAGTGCACTCCATTGCCAGCAACGTTGTCCTCACTCCCCTGGAAGTGCGTGCAGAGCTGTATTTAAAGGTGTAATTGATTTCTTTGTTGCTTATTTCTTAGTGCTCTCAGCATCATGCCAGATTGGTAAGGAGCATAGGACTGAGCCCTGGGCCCTTACCTGAGTTATGCAAACATTGTCAGCCCTTTCTGACATTGACTTTTTATTCATTTACTTATTCACTGAGCTTACTAGGAGCCGCCAAGGTGCCCTGCACCGTGGTGGTGAATGAAGTAGATGTTGTCCAGGGCTTTCTAGAACTATCAGCAGCAGTTCTGGGCTCATTATTCAGTTCCTGGAGCTTGTCTCCTCTCTCATCCTCCTTAGCAGTATACCCCACAGCACTTAACGCTACCTTGAAAACAACACATTTTCCAATAAATAAATGTTAAATTCAGAAGAAAAAAATAGGAGGTTGAAAGGGCATTAAGAATTCAGAAATTAAAGTCACTGGAACAAAATTCTAAATTACTCTCCTAGAGCTAGTGCTTACCTCTTCTTTTTTTCTTTCTTTCTTTTTATTTAAATCATTCTATGAGGCTTGGAAATTGCTATGGCACCAAGACAACATCTGAGGGGTGGTCATCTGCTCGGTAGGAGGGGTACAAATGTGGCTGTCCGTTGGTGTAGGGATCCAGATGCCGCCTCTGTACCCAGAGGGGGGAAAACCAAGTGACGTGAGCACAAGTAGGAGTTATTAATCTGTTATGTAGAATCGGGACAAAATAGTTTCATTATTTATTCATTATCGATGTCTGCACGTAGCACAAGTCTGACAGCAGGAGTCCAAGTACTTATCA